>VMDO01007580.1:39799-90397 GCA_007922755.1 Pedetes capensis | reverse complement strand
GAGTGTATTATGAGTGTTGTGGGAGTGTGGGTGTGTTGTGGGAGTGTGCGTGCGTGTTGTATGTGTGTTGTGTGAATGTGTGCCTTGTGTGAGTGGATGTGTCGTGTGTGTTGCGTGGGAGTGGGGGGAGCCTGTGTGTTATGTGAGTGTATTATGAGTGTTGTGGGAGTGTGGGTGTGTTGTGGGAGTGTGCGTGCGTGTTGCATGTGTGTTGTGTGAATGTGTGCGTTGTGCGAGTGGATGTGTTGTGTGTGTTGCATAGGAGTGGGGGGCGTGTGTGTTGTGTGAGTGTGTTATGAGTGTTGTGGGAGTGTGGGTGTGGGAGTGTGGGTGTGTTGTGGGAGTGTGCATGCGTGTTGCATGTGTGTTGTGTGAATGTGTGCGTTGTGTGAGTGGATGTGTCGTGTGTGTTGCGTGGGAGTGGGGGGAGTGTGTGGACACCTTTTGCTTTCACTGAAACTAAGTAATTATATTTTACATCTAAGTTTGAAATTCCAGAGTGAGGGAACATTTTCTCTTCGATTTCCAGGCTAGCTTCAGGCTTACTTCTCCTGGTCACCCAGTTCACGCATCTGTTACCTATAGAAACGTGAGGTCTGCAGGGAACAGAAACTACTGGAAATTCTTGGAATGATGGAAATGGTACTCCAGAACCGTCATTTGTAAACAGCTTTACCAGGTAAAATACAGGATGCCCAGTGAAATTTGAACTACATATGAACAAATAATTTTTAATGTCTCATGATAAAAAGTATTCAGTTTCTTTAAAACTCAAATTAACTGAGTATCTTGTATTTGTTTTTGGCTAAATCTGGCGACTCTTCCCCTGTGGTGCACGACAAATGAACACCAGGAAAGTGAGAAGGAGATCAACGAGGTGTGGTACAGACAGAATGAAGCAGATGGCGTGCCCCTCTATGGGCAGGTGGCTCGATCGCAGGGCAGAGGTGCCGTGAAGAAGACTGGGGAGAACATGCGGCTGGCTACGGATGTGGGGCAAAGAGAAGGGAAGCTGCCCCAGACGTATAGAGGCACAATCCGCAAAGGAGACCACAGACTCCCAGCCTCAGTTTCCCCATGACTGCCAGTAGCGGGTCATAAGGATTAAGGAAATCCTAAGGGGCCTTACAAATGTGCCCAGATGTGAGCTGGTAGAGTGAAATCCCAGGTCCATTCTTCCCCACGTACACCTGACAAAACCGTGCTCCTGCCATGCTGGGCTTGTCCAGTGATTCTGAGCAGAGAGTGGGACGTCAGCTTTCTCCACCTCCGTGCTGGCCACCCTGCTTAACTGCATAATCCCGTTTCTTGGCATGAACGCTTGCCGATATTCAGAGCCTCATGTCCTTGGTCACCTTGCTGACCTACTCTCTGATTTGGGTTTTTTTTTTTTCCTCCAGCAATCCATTAGTAAAAATGTTTATTAGGACAGAGTTGAGCATGCGGTCCCACGGTAAGCCAGAAGGTCTGCTCTCCGGGTTGCCACCTGCCGGTGAGCACACACCTCCGTCCTGTGTAAGGCCTGGCGTGCTGCACCTTCTTTCATGGAGTTCAAACATCAGGCAGAAACTTGCTCTGCAGACAACCCAAGGTAATGAATAGACCCCAGGAATGACCCACATCCCCCACCCCGCTACTTTCTGCTGCAGTGATTCAGGCAGATCACATGGCTTTTCCATCCAAAGATGAGGCATGGTGTTACTTGCTATTTTGCTTTTTTCTTCCTTCACATCAACTTTATGAGTAGTCCTTAACAGTAAAATGTCTAAACAGTTTCTTTCTGCATTACCGATAACAGAAGCATAAAATGCTGCTCCTGTGCCCAGACTGGTTCAGGTCAGTCACTCTGACCCTGCACTCAGGGAGCTCTGCCGCCACTGGTGCCTCTCAGGATGCTTGGCTTCTGTTGCCACCTGCCGGACCTGGATGGCAGCTGTCAAATGAAACTTCAGGAGACACAACCTCCTCACTTGTTTGGAGCCCATATCCATTGTTCTTATTAATTTTTTCTAATATTAATTTTTAATGTACAACTTCATTGGTCTCATTATGATATTTCCATACATGTATTTCATTGTACATTGCTCACCTTAATTGTCCCCCTACCCCTAGGTCCATATTCAATAAGTTGAGTGACTTTGAGCAAGTCACTTCTCCTCAACTGGAGGACACAAGACAGGAAAAAAGTGAGATCCTTACCTAGAAGATCTTGCAAGGTGACAGGGACATCAGTCAACTGCATGGAAAATTGTCAGCTTTGTTGTCGTGGAGGTATGGACAGCATGTCATGTGAATTAAGCTATAAATTGGTCTAGTGCAAGCAGGGAAGGCTTCGTCGTGGAGGTGACATATGAATTAGATTTGGAAAAGCGTATAGAAGCTCACCAGGATTTGAAAGGATGCTCAGGAGTTTGCCAGGGTGAGAAGAAGGGAAAGAGCATTCCAGAAAGGGCAACAAACAAAATGTTTTGACCTGACTTGTTCCAGAAAATTCCCAAGGAGGGACTGAACTTTTGGATCCCTGGTAGGAGGGAAGTGAGAGAAGAAAGAACTTAACAGGAAATGGTGAGGCCAGCCCTGTAAGGAGCCTGGCAGGGGAATGAGGATGAAGAGCTGTGAGGTGGGCAAAGTGCATTCACGTGAGGTTACGACATCAGCTTCAGTACCCAGGCTCTGCCACCCACCCACTGCAGAACGCTGGCTGGGTTAACCACCTTTTCTGGGCTTTGGTTTCCTCATTGGCAGGTGAACATGATAGTTCCCACTGAGGAGTGTTGTTGCAAGGCAAAACAAATAAAATTGTTAGCCTGATGTCCAATGCAAATTGCTCCAGTAGTGTAGTCACTGGTATTACCATTAGACACGTACTTCACAAATAATTTTAGCTCACTGTGCCTACTTTCCTCCTCTACAAAATGAGAATAACTGGGTTTTCTCTGCGTGCATCAGAAACCATGAAAGTACAATCAAGTAATATAAACCATAGAATTCATGTAAACTTAACATCTAAGAACAAACGCCTCAAGAATGAGATACTGAAGCCCACATTTTGGAAATATACTGAGTGCCTACTATGTATAAACAGGAGAAGGATGTGGCAATCTACTCCCAAAGCAATCTTGAAACAATCAGCCATGAAAACCCTATCATGGTCACTCTGAGTGGGATTCAACTCGACAGACAGCACCTAACAACAACTATGTATAAGGCATTTTTACTTTCATTGCTTCATGTACCTTTTTCTTTTTCTTTTTTTTTCCGGTACTGGGGGTTGAACCCAGGGCCTCACGCTTACATGCTTTGCAAGTGCTGGACCACTGAGCTGCGTCCCCGCCCATTTTTTTAACTTTTTTTTTTTTTTTTTTAAGACAGGGTCTCACTAAGTTACACAGACTGCCTCTGGTCTCGAACTTGCGATCCTCCTGCCTCTGCCTCCCAAGCCACTGGGACTCATGTACCTTTTTCTGAAAGCAATCATTAAGGTAGAGATCATGTTACTGCTCATTTTACATTTGCTGCAAGTATGAGGTAGAGAGGGTGAGTTGGTTCATTTTATGTTCTTTGACCAGGTGCTGGGATGGAGCTGTGAAGCAGAGAGGATCACGGGAAGTGTGTTCCAGCAGAAGAACACCGCCCCCTTCCCCCCGCTTGGATGTCTGTCTGGGTCACTCTGGAGGATCCCCCCAGCTTCGGAGATTGCAGTCCCAAGTGCGCGTCCTAACAATCCCACTTTCCCATCCTAGTGTAGCACACTCTAGCCATGTCTGCTTAGTCAGACTTTCCAGCTGTTTTTCTAATGGACACCTCAAACTTAGAGTCTTTCCTACAGTTCCCCAATCTTGGCCAGGGGCTACCCTCCTTCCTGCTGCTGGCAGTCCTTGATTCATCTCTTTCCTTCACATCCCACAAACAACTGGACAGAAAACTGTTTATATTCTACTTTCAAAAGCATCCAGGATCTGGTCTCTTCTGTCCACCTCCAGTGCTCTGTCCCCTTGCTCTAGAGGACACGGCCTCTCTCTCATCTGGGTCACTACCCTGGCCTCCATTTTGCCCCTACCCGCTATTCTGGACACAGCAGATGCTGTGATCCCTGTGAAAAGCAAACTTCTATCTGCTACTCATAAACCCACAAATGGCTTTCCATTTCTTTCACATTAAAGCCAATGTCTGTAAATATCTACAAAGCCCTATACAATTGCGCCCTTCCAACAGATAGTTACTACATTTCCCGGTTTCTGAATGACTACAAGCTCAGCAAAGGCTCATTTCCTGGCACACAGTAGACACTCCATAAACGTGTTGAATGATGAAATGACTATACGAGCATTTGATTGCATCGTGACGGTAAGTGCTATGAAAAACACCATACGAGGAGACTACATGGGCAAATTCACAGCCAGAGTTCGATCCAACTCTTACCTCTCCAAACCCAGAGCCTGTTCCATTAAGATAGCACACAGTGGAGTGCTAGGCACTTTGGAGGCTTATCAGCTATTTACAATGCAAACAGTTCTCAGGAGGAAGGAGGAAAGGAGAGCCACCTCCATAAACCCAACTCACACTGGCTCTGCTGAGTGGGTCCAACTCATAGCAACCCTATGTACAACAGACGAAACACTCCTGGACACTGCGCCATGCCCAGCAATATGTCAGTGCACCTCTGCTATGCACAACGCTTTCAATGGCTGATTGTTTCCGGAGTGGGCTGTCAGGTCCTTCTCCCAAGCCTACAGCAGCCAGTATTCCCAGGCATCTCCCATCCTAGGACTAACCAGGCTCCATACTAATTAGCTTTGGAGATCTGGCAGGTCAGACACTAGCTCCGCTAGAGACAAGCGATGAGGAGCCTCCTCCTGTAAGCCAAGGACGGATGCAGTCCTGGAAGCTTGTCCTACTGGATCTACCGGAAGATGCCTGAGGGCGGGGAGGAAAGAGAAGACCCGGGAAAATCCATTGAGTCCCACCTCACCAGCTGGGCAGGGAGAGGAGAGCTGCCAGGGGCGCTCAGGAACGTGGTACAAGGTCGCCCCCTGGGGGTGAAGCTGTGAAATCAGCTCTGGGCAAAGAACAGCGGCCTGAACTGTATGGTTACAGTTATTATTATCAGAGGCGGGGAAGGGGCTGATCAGACGGCATCACGAAAAGAAGGCAGGAGTCGGGGCAAGGCAGGGCCCTGTGGGGAGCCGGAAGGTACCTCGTCACCCTGAGACGAGCCAACAGGCTATGTCCCTGAGCGTCCTCACGCGCCCGCTCTGAGGGCATGGCCTGCGCTAGCTTCTGCTCGGCCTCCCTCGGGCCTGCCTCCGGGGAGCCGACCATGCCACGGCGGGTCACACAAGCGCACACCGCGCACTTGCTCCGAACAAATTAGTAGGCGACCCTCAGGTGAGTCCCAGGGCTCAGCCCCTCCCAGTCTGGCCACCAGGGGGCGCCGCTCTACCCGCATCTGTCCTCCCACGCGGGTCCCGCGTAGGGGTCCGGCCCATCCGGGTTCTCAGAGCGTCTGGAAGCCCCACGGGTCACGCAGAACTGGCGAGATGCCAGTCCGTTTTCTCCAAGGCCCCTCGGGAGGAAGGGGAAGAAGCCACAGCCAGGGGGAGGACGCGAGGCCCGGCGGGGAGGAGCACGCCAGGCCGCTGGCCCCGTCTCCCTTTCTGTAATGCTCATTATTCCTTAAATCTCCTGCCCCCCTCGGCGGGAAGGGCCCCCGGAGACGGGAAGACGGGGACGTTGGAGGAGCGAGGGCCGCGGTGGGACGCGGGGCCTGCGCCGCCCAGGGCCGCGCACCCCGGGCAGAAACCCTGGGCTCCGGCTGCAGACCCGGGTGCCGCCGCCCCCTGCGGGTGTGGCCCGCGGTGCGCTCGCCGCGTCCGCGCAGGGGGTCCCCACCGGCGCCCTCGGGCCCGAGCGGCGGGTCCATGTGGCCGCTGGGTTTCCTGGCGATCGGCCTGACGTGCACGGGGTCTTTCCACGGCCACCTCGGGATCCCTCGCTTGCTCCCCGGTGGCTGGGTCAGCGGGACCTGGGAGAGCGCTCACCCACGGGGCTCGCGCCGGCCCGGCCGGTGAGGGTCTCCCTGCCCAGCGAGCCCGGCCGCTGCGCTGTGGATCCCGCGTCTCTGCTGCGCGGGGTGGGGCGGGGTGGGGTCCACACTGCGCGCAGCTGCGGGAGGCGGGGCGGTGCGGCCCCCTGGCCGCCTACCTCGCGACGTCCCAGCGCAGTGCAGGCCCACCACAAGTGGGGGCGACTGAGTGCAGCTCAGGGGAAGGAGCGGCTTTCTCCCCACCTGCCCTGGAAGAAAACAGCCACCGGCATCTTCTTGCGTTCCTGATCTTTGATACCCGTGGTCTGGGGTGGACCAGAATGAAGATTCTCAAGCAGCCGACACTACGCCCTGTCCACGCCGGCCGCAGCCAGCCCTTGGGGGGAAACGATGCCCTTTTGTCAGTGCTCTGGCTGGCTGATGCTGTGCCCCTGCTCCAGGAGCGCCCTCCCCTTTGAGAAGTCCGCAGATGGCCACAAACTGCGCCCTTCCTGGAGGTCTTTGCCTGGGAAGAAAACAAAGCGGCCTTTCTCACCACCTCATCTCAGCGGAAGGGATGGAGCGTTCCTGCCCTCTGGAATGCGCGCCAGCGTTTGGCTACTGGCTGACAGCTCAGTCCAGAGGATCATGGCCCTCTGTCAGCAATGACACAAGAGTTGCAAACCCAGCGCTGTCTGACCTGGAGAAGTTTTATCTATGTATGTATTGGGGCGGGTTTGCAGCTCAGTTGGTAAAGCGCTGCTTGCACTCTCTGAGGACCAGGGTTCGATGCCCAACACTGCCAAAAAGAAAAAGAAAAAGAAAAAACAGGAGAAAATCCACTCCAGAAGCAATCTCAAAACAAAACAACCGGCCACTGAAAACCCTAGGAGGGTCGCTGTGAGTCGGCACCTGACAACAACCACAACACGTGTGCGTAGATAGGTGTTTTCTAATGGTACTATCCGGAGTTGAGAAGTACCGCCACAGAGACCCTGTTGCCTTTCCACCCAACCCCTCAAAGCAATGCTGACATTTCTTGGCTGCACTACATGCTGTGGTAAATAGCACCTTCCCAGCCCACCCATCACCCACCTCCTTGGTTTCCCGTAGCACCATAGGGTCACAGCGTGACTGGCTTGGGGGCAAGGTCTCACATGTCCCTCTCTGCAGTCTCCTCTGCGTTCTGAGAGGGCATGGGCCTGCGACTGCTCCTCTCTCCCAAGGCTCTGGCTAGGCAGCCTTCCTTCAGGTCTCTGGTCAACCTCTCAGCCCTTCTGCTAGACCCCAGGAGGACCCAGACCCCTCTGCCCTGCAGAATCTTTGGGGTGCTGTGGAAGATGGTATCCACCTTGAGGAACCACTGCAGGACCCACAGACATCCCCAGAGGCTAGAGGCAGTCCCAGAGAGAGGCTGACTGCCAAAGACCAAAAGTTCGACTGAGTGCCTCCTTGAGGGAATGTCAGCAGGGGGGTGTTGGTAATTTGGGGGAAGGCAGAACGGAGGCACTTGCCTTCAGAGCTCCTCATGTTACAGAATTCCTCTGCCGGCCTTTCTCCTCCGCTCTCCTGCACTTGCATTGGCTTGGGCTGCTGTTCTTGCCAAAGGTCTCCGAACAGATGGGAAGTTTATGTGAAGGAAGTGTGAATGCCGTATGGGTGCTAAGAGGCACACACACACAACTAAAGGAAATCGAGAAACATAAAGTTCCCACTACTGGGTAACTTAGCAGTTGTGGAAAATGTCCGATCCCCGCCGGGCCCTGAATGTTCAGGGCAACCAAAATCGAGGGCAGGGCAGGTGGGAGCCTCATGGATCTCAGTAACTCTGAGGCAGGAGGATCAGGTGAGATGCAGGCAGGCTCCAGCTGAGCTTGAGTTACCGGTTCTGACACTGTGTGATCTAGGGTCAGACGCTCTGCATCTCGGAGCTTCAGATTCATCTGCCACAAAACAGAAAAAACAATTCTCTGTTTTGTCAGGGCTGTTGTGAGGAATAAGTGAAAAACTGTCTTTGGAAGCTCACGATGGACATGCTCTGTAGTGTTCATCTCAAGGCTGGAAACGCCATTAGAAATGAAGCCAAGAATGACGGTTGTGATCACTCATCGAAAAGCTTCTGGAAAGACAGTGTGTCAGAGGTCTGCGGGCGCCTCGTGCAGGACCTGGAGCTGCTTAGACAGGAGAATGGGAGGCTGGAGCAAGGACTCAGTGTCCAGGGATTGTTTCCCTCTCAGTTGCTCACTCTGGATGCAGAGGAAGAGAGCACAATATTCTGGCATTGTAAAAATCATTGCCCCTCCCCTTCCTGATCCTTGTGTCACTAACTCGTCCCCCCTTCCCTCCTCCTTCCTTCTTCTCACACCATGGGATCTCAATTAGTCCTTTAGAATCTCAATTTCCTCATCCAAAAAAATCTGCAATCATAGTGATTCACAGGGTCGTAATAAGGATTAAGTGAGCTAAGATGTAGTCAACAAATTAGTCCTATTTCCCTCAGAGTTTTCGTCTTTTCCATTTCTCTGTTGATTTCTAATTCTCTCTGCTCTGCCTCCTCCTGTTCTCTATGGAGATGGAAAGGAATCAGGCACAGACGTGAAGAATGGGTCATTCCTTTATTTTATTTCATGCACTTTGGACTCTAACCTTTGAAGATGCCTGCCATTGTCTTATGAGCTAACAGACTCCCCACACCGGCCTCTATGAGTGAATAGCTCCTGAATTATTTACTTTTTGGAGCTCCTCAGTGGCTGTATGGTCACAATTTGGAATCCTAGAGTAAACAAATTCAATACTGTAAGTTGATTCAATTTGGGGACGTGTCCGAACTCAACACATTAAAAATGCACCAGCCTGCTGAGGACTCCATGGGCAGCTCATAAGAGGCACTGGCTGCCTTCATTTGGGCTAAGAAATCTGGCTTTCCTGTCAAGGACTGCCTGGGCCTTAGGGCCTGAAATTCTCGTCTCCTGCTGTTAAGATTCTCCTTGTCCAGGGCTACTGGCAGCCAGGGCACGGCATCGTCCCTACCTTCTGCGCTGCTACATCCTTTCTGAATCAGTCTTGACTGCCCACTTGACACATTGTTTCGCCAGCAACTAACTATTTGCTGTGCTGCCTGTATGGGGAAATAGCGTGGTAATTAAGGTGCCGGTCTCTGCTACTGGGACAGGGATGAAGCTTGACAACTCTGGGCTGTGCCAGCCTCAGAGCGCTCCGTGGGTCTGACGAGCCCTCTGTGTGACTGCATCCCAGCCCACCTTCTCCTCTGCCTGGACTGCAGCCTTCCCTTGCCCGCAGTGTCAGCCCTGGACACTCTGGAAACTTCCTCCTACTTCTATTAAGGCTAATCTCGTTTTCACATAAGTCCCAGGGAGCCCAGGCTGCACCATGAACTGCAACATATCTGGGTTCAAATCCTGGCGGGACTGGGGGCAAGTTATTTGATCCCTCTAAATTACATTTTTCATTTGGGGAAAAAGATTTTTATGAGGATTATATGAGTTCATGTATAATATATAAGTACCTGGACCACTAAAGCAGCTTAAAAAATATTAGTTCCCCCTTCACTAGTGTGTCTTGAACCTAGCATCACAAGTTTTGCTAGAATTCATACTTCCAGTTTACCTGTCAATTTACCTGTCAATTATGCTATGTTTATATTCTGGAAAATACTGAAACTTTGGAAAGGGTGACTCCTTTAATAAAATTTTAGAGTGCTTTCATATATGAAGTATAATATAGTTATAAAATCTGAAGAAGCCTGGATTTGGTTGACTTTATTTATTTACGTATAGCACAGGCTATGTTGTTAGGTGTCTTTGAGTCACGTCTGACGCTCATAGGGTTGATTATTTCAGGATTGCTTCACGAGTGGATTGTCACAGGCTTCTTTCCAGTTTTGCAGTGCTGGAGAATCTAACCCAGGTCCTCAAATCCTGTGGAGCAGCACTCTACCAACGCAGCTAAACCCCTGCCCAGCACAGCCTATGTTGTTGCTTATGGTGAAAGATAGTTTGCCTTTAATTATTATTCCTGGGAAAACTGAAGCACCTGGAGCATCTTAGATAAACCTGGAAAAGAGCTTGGAGAAACCTCAGTTCTTTGGGTGAATTGACATAGGGCTATTCTCCCAGGGAAGGGAAAGCCAGTGAGAGCAGAAGAAAAGTTAAGCAAACCTTTAGAAGGGAAAATACCTTGGGTAGACACAGAAGATGGCAGGTCCGAGAGGAAGTGGGGGCACACACGTAGCCACCCAAAAGAAGAAAGAAAAGAGCTGGATTTAATTGGTTTTAAGCAAGTTCACCGTATAACCTAGCTAAGTTGTTGTGAAATTTCCTCACCTGTGGAAAGAGATATCAATAGTAACTACTTGTGGCAGATAGTATTTTCCATAAACGCTTGCCGAATGCTTCCTGTCCTGGCTGCCCTGTAGAAATCGGTACATGGAGTCTAATTCCCCTCCTTTCCCATCTGGACTGTGCTCAGGGACTTGACTGACCACTGAGGTGTGCAGAAGTAATCTTCTGGGACCTCCAAGGTGATGCATGGGATTTTGCCTGGATCATTTGGACGTTCCTTCTTGGAACCTAGCCACCATGCGATCAGAAACCCATGCGCTTGGAGATGCCCAATGGAGATTCTGTGGTTAACAGTGCCAGTTCACAGCCACCTTCCATTGCCAGCCAAGAGAGTGAGTCCTCTTCGACATCCAACCCCTTTGGACCTTCAGATGACTGAAGCCCCAGTCACCATCTGACTGCAACCCCATGAGACCCCAAAAAGAATGGCCCAGCTGAGCCCACTTAATTCACAAGGTAGACTGACGTAGGTTTTTTTTTGTTGTTGTTTTTAATCTTTCTTTCTATTTGTTTTTGTTTTGTGGCACTAGGAGTTGAACCCAGGACTGTGTTTGGCAATCACTTTACCACTGAATTCCATACCCCGTCTTTTATTATTATTTTTACTTTGAGATAAGGTCTCACTATGTTGTGCAAGCTATCTCTGGCCTTGAACCTGCCATCCTCCGGCCTCAGCCTTCCAAGATGCTAGGACTACAGGCATGTACCACCATGCTCAGCTAAAAAAACAATTTTTTTTTTCAGTATTTGGGTCCTTGCACATACTTTTGCAAGTGCTCTACAACTGGGCTGCACCCTCAGTCCAATTTTTTTTTTTTTTTTTTGGGTACTGGGGGTTGAACCCAGGGCCTTGCACTTGTATGCTTTGTAAGTGCTGCAGAACTGAGCTGCACCCCCAGCCAATTTTTTAATTTTTGAGACACCATCTCACTAAGTTACGCAGACTGCCTGTGGTCCCGAACTTGCTATCTTCCTGCCTCTGCCTCCCAAGTTGCTGAGATTACAAGCGTGTGCCACCACGCCTGGCTTTATTTTTTATTTTGATTCAGGGTCTCTACTGAGTTATGCAGTCTGCCTCTGGCCTCAAACTTGTGATCCTCCTGCCTCCACCTCCTGAGTCACTGGGGTTACAGATGCTTGTGCCACTGCACCTGGCCAGAAATTGTTATTTAAATCAATGATTTTATAGGATGGTTTATTATACAGCAACAGCAGAACCAAAATGCTACCTCCTGGGATTGTTGTGAAAATTAAATGAGATAATGTGTGTAAATTGATTAACCAAGTACTCTGTAAATGATTACTACCCTTGTGAAAAAAAAAAAAGAAAGTAAGCCATTTACACGAGGAGATAAAATAGGTACAAAACCCCTCCATCCTAACCAGGCGTCTCTTATTCAATATTCAGCGGGCACCTGTCCCATGCAAGCTTTCTGGATAATCATAGACTGTCTGAGCAGAAAGCAACTTTGGCTCTCTTCTATTTCTGTCTTGCACCCAGGGATAACTGGCTTTCTTAAATATTTGCTTCATTGCTCGATGGTTTACCTTTTATCACAAATCAAATCTTTTTTCCTCCTCATTATCTTCTTTGTTTGAAAATGTCATCACTCGTTTGTTTCTATTACCGTTTCCCTACATGGCCCACTGCAGTTTATAGAAAACGATATTGGGCTCTTTCATTTAGCAACTTAACCCAACCCAACCGTTCTGTCTTAACCCCTGTTCTGTGCCAGGAAGTCTGGTAGATGACAGTGCTGGAGAGTGGAACAACAGGATGCCTAAGGCCAGTGGGGCCGGCAAGCCCATGGCCAGGTTCTGCACAGTGTCCGGTGTGTGATGAGAGAGGAACGCAGAGGGACAGAGGGACATGCTCCCTGGTGTCGCCTGGAGGGAGTCCTTTCGCTCCTGGCCAGCTCGGGCTCCTCGTGTCCCTGTGCTCTGACGCCTGCTGATGTGTCTTTGTGTGTCAGCTAGCACGTTGAGTGGCAGTTCTTCCGCACTCTGTCTTCTTGCTCTGAAGCTGGCCATTTGCACATTCGCTTACCCAGTCACAGTCCAGCTGAACTTTTGCAAGGAAGGAGGGGTTTGCGTGGCACTGGAACACCAACCAGCCCATGGCCTCTTTCAGAGCACCACCTGGGGCGTGTTAATTCATTACTGGGGCCCCAGCAAGCAACCAAAATGAACAAAGGAACACGAGAAAGAGGAAGAAGGAGAAGGTGGAGAGGGAGGAGGAGGAGAAGGAGAGTAGGAGGAGGAGGAAGAAGAAACAAAGGAAAACAAGAACCAAAAATGCACCCCATAATGTGTGGGTTCATAAAAATGCCAGAAATTCCTTTAATTCAAATTTATTTCAAACAACATGAGGAAAAACAAACAGCAGAAGCTGCTTTCTCCAGTTTCCCAGCCAACACTGTTTTTAAAAGGCTGAGGCTTGTAAAAGGCAGGTGAAACCAGTTTTCACAAAACCCCACAGAGTTCACTTGGAGTTCATTACAGCCAAGTAGGTAACGGCTGCCGGGGGGTATTTGCTATCGCTATTTGCCACACAGAGCCATGGTTATGACTTCTGAAAGTTATCTTTATGAGCGACCACTGCTTCCTATACAGCCATGTTTTACTATTTCTTAAAATTATCTTTCAAAATTATCACAGACCCTGAGTTTCACACAAACACAGAAGTTAGAATTATCATTTTAAATGACAATCGTAAGTTCTGTGTGACACCTGAGAAAGCTCTTGTTTTCTTCTGAGAAACAGAGAATGTAACTGCAGAGCAGAGCCAAGCCAGCTGAACAGGGCCCTTTATCCTCAGCCCAACTGACCTGCTGAGGAGTTTCATCAGTAACTCATCAAGTCCCACGAATGAACAAAAGTTTGCTTCATTGCTCAATGGTTTACCTTTTATCACAAATCAAATCTCTTTTCCTCCTCATTATCTTCTTTATTTGAAAATGTCGTCACTCGTTTTTGTTACTGTTTCCCTACATGGCCTACTGCAGTTTATATAAAACAATATTGGGCTCTTTCATTTAGCAACTTGTGATCATTTTCATTGTTACAATGTACTCATATCAGGAGAGGGCACAGAATTTATTCAATCACCTCTAGAGACAGTGCAGTCCCCTATACAAAATCACCAAACTTTCCGGAGGAGGAAACCATGGGAAATTAGAATAAAAAAGACCAGGTGGTGATGGTGTAGGGGTTACCGTCTCCAGGTGCCTCTGGAATTCCCAGAACTCTTCACTGGAGAATTAGGGAGCAGTGCCCTCTTGGGCAGGTAGCACGTGCTCTAAGAGGTTGCTATGAATTCCAGAAGTTGCAGGTCAAAGCCCAGAAGCGGGAGACCTCTGTGAACTGAACTCCGTGGACTTCTGTGCCTAGGCAGAATACCAGTGCATGTCAGGTGAGCCTCAGGGGCCAGTCATAGATCCCAGAAGCTGCAGAAGCAACAGGATTGGCCAGGGGATTCTGAGAATGTAGGACCTCTTGCAATAATAGGGGTAAATTCAGGGCAGCACTGACCAAAAGGGAAAGCTAGTTATCAGAAGGAATGGACCCCTTCACACCAGCAGGTCTGGAGGTGGCTCTCCCCTCTTAAAGGGAAAGTGAAGGGAAACTGTCATCTTATGTCCAACACTTACCTGGCCAGCCTCTCTGCTCAGCAGCTTGATGGTTTGGCGAGACTTTATGGCCATCCTGTTGGTTGCTTTCGGCATCTTTCCTGGGACTCGATCCTCTGCTACTACGCATAAATAAAGCAATGCAGGGCATGGTACCCTTGTTGTTGTTAGGTGCCGTGGAGTCAGTGTCTGACTCATAGTGACTACAAACAGGCAAAACACTATTGTCACCGCTTCTCTGCTACTCACAGGGATTTCAATGGCAGGTTGTTTTCTGGGAGTAGTTTGCCTGGTCTGTCTCCCAAGCCCACAGCACCTGGTGTTACCAGGCAGTCTCCCATCCAAGTACTAACGAGGCCCAACTCTGCTTAGCTTCCTAGATCTGACAGGATCAGATGCCACAGTGTTACAGCTGTAAATATGCTTGGCAATCTCTAAATGACCAATACAGAGGAGGAGGGAGCTCTGCTGGCCTGCTCCAAATTTCTCTTCGTGGTTATTCTATTGTAGCCCAGAGAACAGTTTTCATTCACTTCATCATCTCCATTTTGGTCGTGTCCAGCACCCGCCAGGTTGCAGTCCTTTTGGCTTATCTCTGGACCAGTGTAGTTTGATTCTTTTCCTAGTAGACAGGAACTTGCATTTGTATTAACCAAATTGTTGTTCACAAAACGTGGACTGTTGGTCTTCACAGCCAGTGGCCAGCAACACACCCTATTCTGTTGGCTGTGCTCTAGGGAGAAACTTCCTTCCCCTACGGGATCTCACCTCTACCCCTTGTTGATACCAAAAGCTCAAGTAGAGAAGCTTAAGTGTGAGATTTGTCCTTTTCTAATGAAGGTAGGTATGTTCAGTTTTTCATAAAACTAGGAGAACTCTTAATCATGACGCACTCTAGATGACCTGATGGTGCTGGTAAGCATCGTCTCCTCTGTATGCGAAGAGCCCCAAGTCCAGAGAGCTCCTACTTGGAGCGTCCAGTCCCAAATTCTTTTACGTGAGCCCCAATCATTACCCAGGGCAGATGTGGCAGTGAATGTCCACCCTTCTCACCCACACCCAGAGTCACAAAAGTGTTGTGTCCTCAACACTCCACTTGGAGGCACCTTCTTCCGTTGCTTCTTGCTTGCAGGTCTGCAGAACTCTGTGGTTAAATCCCTGGCTTTGTCCTATAACCTGGCGCTACCCTGACCAGGTATTGACTCTGTCAGAAGGAGGTGCCAGGTCTTTGCCAGGGACCTCACTGTCTTATCCCCACGTCCCTTAGACTTATTCTTCTTCATCAGTTTATCCAGGGGACCTCCCCACACTCTTGTTCTCTGAGCCTTCAGTCCAGGGGTTCGTCAGCTTTTCTCTTTTTCTCCAAATATCACTTCCAAGTTCCTGAGACGGCTGAACTTATCTTAAAAACATGGCATTGGCACCTGGGAACTCATCTTCAAACTCCCCAGTCTCTTCGTCTCATCTAAGCTTTCTAAGGTTCCAGCCCAGTCTGGGCCACTGAAAGCATGTGCTCAGAGTTATTTCCAAACTTAACCCACCCGGAGAGGAGTCCGATGGGAATCAGAAAAGTTCGTCCTCTGTTTTCAGGAGCAAAGCACTGAGGCCAAGGTCTATTCCACAAGGAGTCAGATGTGACTCAAAGACCTTTCTGCTCTTCTTCTGGTGGGACATAGAGGCCAGAGTGTGAGTCCTAGGTGAAGAACCTCGCCAAATTCCCCATGGCTGGGCAGAGTGTGTGAAGTCATGCTGAAGGCAGTCTTGCCTCCAGAATGGGATTTTGCTGTTGCTGCTGCTGCTGCTGCTGCTTATTATTATTATGAATAGAAGTTTGAAGTGCACTTGTGTTTGCTGTCCTTTGGGGATGACTGGCGATGGGTTCCTGAGCCTTTCCAGTGTGGAAGAGACTTGCTGGAGGCTCTTTCTAGTGTCTCAGTGCTTTTGGTTCTGGATGGAAAGCGATAGATGTGGCAAGCCAAACTGGGGAATCCTGACAGGTTCTCCTGGATTGCAAGGAAGGGTCAGGGTGTGTCTAGAAAGGGCACGATGGACCTAAGAAGCTGTGATTCACTCCCTGAGAAAGAGGCGCGTCTACACAGTATTGGTGTCTCCCCTACTGTGCACCACGTCTGCAGAGTAAGAAGCCCTAACAAGAGCAGAGTGAAACTCATCTCCAAGGAAGAACATGGTGCAAGAGGCTGAGGGAGGTGGGTGCCCTCAACAGTGTCGGAAATCTGTACCTGAACAGCCTGCCAGTGGAGTTATGGAGGCGGAAGAGGGCTGCTAATCACCCAGCTGCTGCGACATTAGCTGTTTAGGAAGCACTTCCTGTGGCTGATCATTTTTCAGATCCCCCTCTCCTCCCCACACTATGAAGTAACGAGTAATAAACACATAACTCTCCAGGGGCACATTGTTCTGGACACGCTCAGTGAGGCAGCCGGGAGGCAAGGACTCGCAAGGACCTGGCCAAGCAGACGGGCAATCTGATCACGGGTTTGTTTAGGATGGGTTGTTCCTCTGACTCAGGCTTCTCTCTACAGACCAAGGGAAGGGAAGACTCAGGTGGGAGGTGCCAGGAAGGCGGCCTCAAACAGCCTCAAGGCTGAAGGGACTTGGGAAGCAGTTCAGGTTGGCCAGTGGAGCCAGAGTTCCCGATCCTTCTCAAAGGAAGATGAGATTGTCACCAGGGTTAGCGTCAGCGAGAGGCTGTACGGTTCTCACACGTGGACTGTTTTGCTGTGAGCCTCCGCAAGTCTATCTGGGGCTGTCTTCTCAGAGAGAATCCAGCACCGCTATTTTCATGATCCCCACACTGCCTCTGCTTGGTAAAACCGAATCTTCATTTTTCTGAAACTGACTCTTCACAGTGTTTTGAAATCAAGCAGCTCAAATAGGGGAGCTGGCATTCCTCAGAGAAGCCAGGAGATGATCCCCTCTCTGCTATAAGGCGAGTTTCATGTCAGGGGGCGCAAGAGACAGACCCCCATTCTACAACTTTACCTCTAGTCAGAGTAGCAACAATTCATTTGTGAATCTGATTCCTTGCTTAAATGTAATGTGTTTTGGGTTTTTGTTTCATTTCTTGTCTGTTTGCATTTTCTTTTCTCACAGTGGCCACTTATATTATTTTGAAACCTTTTGCCCATTTTTATTTACTTCTTTATGTATTAATTCATTTATTTGCAATGCTGGGGGTGGAATACAGGGCCTCATGTGCTACGCAAGGGCTCTTCCACTGAGCTATAGCCTCAGACCCTAAAAATATTGCATCAGTAAAAATACTCGTAAATAATGTATGTCATATTATAAAGAAAGCATTGCTAATCTGCCTTTCTGTTGGGAATTCCCAGGGGGATAGAAAGTACCCTAACATGGCGGATCCCTAGGGCCCATCTAGTCTTCCTGGAGGACCAGACTCTGTCCTCAAAAGCAGTTGACCCTTACCCTACATCTGGGTCACTTGCCCTCATTCAACCCTATGGGGCAAGATGGAGATGGGTCACCTTTGCCCCACATCTGTGTACCTCACTCCTCCCCCTCCCATGAAGTGAGCCAAGATGGCACTAGCCAGCTCAGGTTTCCCTGCTGCCCGATTGGCTGAGCCCCATCTGCTCCTTGATTGGTTAAGCCGACGAGCCCTCCCCTGATTGGCCAGCTGTCATTCCTTGACAGTTGGATGACAGTTGGCCTAAGGGGATATAAACCCCAGACCCTAGAGCCCAACAGCTCATTGACCTCCATCTAGAATCAGCTCGCTTTCCCCCTAGCCCCATAAGGACCAGAGGCCTGCTCCCACCTCACCCTCCTAGCCTTCAGCCCACCCTCACCCCGCCTTCAACCTTCAGTCAGCCCACCTCCATCCTTGCCTCTACCTGCCTGCGTCCACAGGATCTTCTCCTTCTTCTCTCCAATTCATCAACCAAGGGATCAAGTGCTTCGAGAGGCAGGCCTCCAAGAGTCAAGCTCAGGGCCTCCAAAGCGGCGAAGGATGCAGACCAGACGAGCAACGGCACCCGGGAGTCCCTGCCCCAGTGGCAGGGACAGCAGCTGAGCACCTTCCTCCCCCGTCTCCCTTCCCTATCCCAACCACCTACCCCCTCCCTATCCCTGTAAATATACCTTGCTGTTCTTAACTCCTGAGCATGACGCTCTGTTCCCCGGCTTCAGTTCTTTGCAGGGTGCAAGCATTGGGGCACCCAGTTGTACAACACAATGCAGAGGGTCATGGGTTCAGGTCCAACCAAATCCCCACACCTTTCTATAAATTTGTTCCATTCAAAAATATGATCTGTGACTTTACATTGTTGTTGTTTGCCATCGAGTCAGGTCTAACCCTCCTAGGGTTTTCAATGGTTGACTGTTTTGGGATTGCTTCGGGAGTAGATTGTCAAAACCTTCTCCTGTTTTTGTGGTGCTGGCGATTGAACCTGGGTCCTCAGAGTGTGGAGCAGCACTCCACCAACTGAGCTAAACTCCAGTGTGACTTTATGTAACAAAAAATAGTGGCAACATTCTTAGGCATTTTGTGAAGATCTGTTTATATTAAAGACGTTGGCTCTCTGCCATGTTCTATCTTTTTCAGTTTTCTCCCTGCCTCCCCAGCCTCAGAGTATAAGGTGCATGGTACTAAGCGCTGTAATAGCAGGCACATGGCTGTGTTTCCCATTCACTGCTCTGCTTCATATACAGCTTGGTGGCCGTGAAGTCTCAACAAATGACCTGCATTTGCAACCTAGCTAAGAACGCTCACCTTATTTCACTAGGTTTATTTCTAGAAACCAAGGAAAAACCATTTATATTAAAAACTTGATCATACATTTCTCTTGTCTCCAGATAGCACAGCAGAGTCTCCTGGTTCCTAGCAAAACTATGACTGCTTTGGCACCAAGAGAAAATGTCTGCCCAGGGCGCCTATGTCATTATTAAAGTACTGCCTGGAGAGACATTCCCTTGTAAGAGAGCGTACCAGGTTGTAACTGTGAGCTCTGGGCAGGACCATGCACCATGTGTCAAGATTGAAGTCCACTTGTCACTTCCTGCCTCTGTGACCTTGGACGAAGGGCTTAACTTCCCTGACCCTCACTGGTTTCCTTTGTAAATGCAGGGTAGAATAGATGTACACATTAACATGTTGTTGTTGTTGTTGGGTGCATCCAACTCATAGGGACCCTGCACAACAGAATGAAATGCTCCCTGATACCATGCCATGCCTGGCACTATCTCGGTGCTTCTCTGCTTTCATAGTTTTTGATGGCTGACTGTTTCGGGATTGTTTTGGGAGTGGATTGCCACATCCTTCTCCCATTTTTGCAGAGCTAGGGATGGAACTTGGGGGCCTCAGAGAGCACGGCACAGCACTCTACAAACTGAGCTAAACCCCAGCCCCCTCACATTAATCTAGGGTCTAGATTGTCAGTGCTCAGTACTGTGGCAGTTGTCACCATATGATTATGGTACTGAGTTGTGAAGCAGAGTCTGTGCACGAATGCGACTCCTCACACCCACACAGTCCCCATGAGGCTCATCCAGCTTCCTACCAACTGAGCCTACACCGGCCCTCCCTTTCTCTAAACCACTGGGATAATCGAGGTAAATAATAATGGCTTTGTGTATAAGGCAGGAGCACACCCACATTTTTATTTGATGCCTGCACTAACCTTGCCGAGGTAAGGAGGATCTTGTCATCCCAGTGTTACAAGTGAGGAGCTGAAGGCGAAGAGAAGTCAAATGCCTTCTCCAAATTAATTATGAGAAGAGTGAAACTTGAAACAGGATCTTTCTCATTATGTCTCTAGGCTGACTACGAGGGGCTTGGGGGAAAGAAGGAGCTCCCGCTGCCAGCTCCTGATGGCCACAGTCCCTGGTCCACGTCGTCTGTCGGTCAGGTTTTGCTGTTGTTTGCTGGGAGCACTGGGCTGGGGAGCCTCTCTCCTCTACATCTGAGGATTCTGGGCCAGAAGTCTGGCGCCTTAGCCCTGAGACCTGGGCCTCTGGTGTCACTTCTCTTCATGCCCAAGGTCCGACCCACAGGTGCTACTAGCAGGTGAGTGATTGGAGCAAGTCACACGATTTCTACACATAGGGGCCCTTCAATTAATGCCTTTGACGGTTTAAACATCATCAGCACACCGCCAAAGGCAGATAAAAGGCAAGGAAAGTGGCTTCAAGATGGCATCGGGCCAGCTGGAGCAGATAGAAGTGGCTGCTTCTGCGCTGTGAAAGCCTGAAGCGGCTCCAGCTTCCAGACAGCTGGACCTGACTGCTGGGCACAGAGCGGCTGGGTGGAACCGGTTCGCACATCTTTTCCCAAGCACTTGTTGGTACGGAGCTGTCCACGTCTACTCTAACCTGCTGCAAAGTTAGTGGACTCTCCCAAACTACCTGACCCAGGGCAGTTGTAGTGATCTGAGAATCATAGAACCAACCCAGGCTAGCAAAATCATATGTGAAGTTTTTAATACGTGCCAATGCCATGGCTCCACCCAGGCCAATTAAATCTAAATCTTTGAGGCTGAGATCCAGGCAGCAGTAATTTGTTTATGTCTACAGTAATGTATAAGTAATATACAACATGTTTAGCGGTCAGTTTGCTGAGTGATGGCATTCTGACATTATAATCAAGATAACATGTGCAATACAGTAACTGCTAACATCTCCTATGGCCTTTTCCATCTCACCCTACATTCTCCATGCTCATCACCAGGCAAACATTGATTAATTTGCATCTTCCACACTACACTGGTGTTCAATCCCACCTGATCTCAGAAGCTATGCAGGGTCAGCCTGGTTAGGCCTTGGATGGGAGACCACCTGGGAATACCAGGTGCTGTAGGCTTGGGAGAAGGACCTGGCAGCCCACTCCCAAAACAATCAGCCATAAAAAACCCTAAGAATAGCAAAGAAGCACTGGCATAGTGCCAGGCATGGCGCAGTGTCAGGGAGTGTTTCATTCTGTTGCACATAGGGTTGCTATCAGTCAGATCTGACTTGATGGTACCTAACAACAACAAGAATTTTATGTAAATGGAATCCCATACTATATTCTCTTTATTCTTTCTGGCTTCCTTAATACTGCATAATTACTTTGAGATTTACCCATGTGGTTATATGTGTCACTTTCTTTTTACCACATCCATTGTATGGACGTACCATAGTTTGTTTATTCCCTTGTTGCTGGACATTTAAGTGTTTCTAGTTTGGTACTGTAATAACTAAAGCTTCTCTGAATATGCATGTACAAGTATTTGTATGGATGAATGTTTTCTGTACTCATGGATAAATACCAAGGAGTGGGTGATGGTTAATCATAATTGTCAACTTTGTTGGATTAAAAAACCCCTAGATGATTAGTAAAGCACTCCTCTTGGGGGTGTATGTATGTGGTGGCCTTTCCAGAGACAATTAGACCACGAGGGCTCTAACTTAGTGAGTGGATTTGTCCCTTGGTGGATTCATAATATGCTGGTGTTATTGGAAAGTGGTGAAAGGTAGGATACAGGGCTAGATGGAGAGAGCAGGTCACTGGTGGTGTGCCTTTGGGGGCTACATCTTGCTCTGGCCTTTCTAATCCCTTTTCTCTGCTTCCTGTCTGCCAGGATGTGAACTGCTCTGCCCCACAAGGCCTGCCTCACCAGGATACACTGGCACCTCTGAAACTGCCAGCCACAATAAATCATTCCTCCTTAGAAGCACTTACTTTGCTCATAACTGTGCAAAGGAACCAACACAGAGTGGAATGCCTGAATCCTATGATAAGCATAGGTTTAACATTTGAACAAACTGCCAGTTTTCCAAAGATGCTGTGCCATTTTATCTTTTCACCAACAGTAGATGAGTGCTGCCCATCTTCCCCATTCTTGTGTGTGAAGAAGAGACTGTATCTCACTGTGACTTTAATTTGTAATTCCCTAATGACTAATAATGCTGGCCATCTTTTCATGTATTTTTTTTTCTGTGTATATAGCTTTTTTTTTTTTTTTTTTTGGTGAAGCTTCTATTCAAATAACTAGGAATGGGACCTAAACTTCTAAAAAATAAGTAAAACCTCTTTGGTGATTCTGATATGCAGCTAGGATTAAGTGTCATTGTCTTCACTAGAAAACTGAGTGCAAATCTCTCACTTTAATCATATAGAAAACTGAGAGATCAGGGTTATTGTAGAGCAAGGAAAATTTGAAGTCAAGGAAGTTAGTCCTTTAAAGAAATGTGGCCATTACAGGGCCCTTTAGTGCAGACCTAACTACATCACTTCCATAAGTCAGACAAGGGCGGTAGCTCTGCGGTAAGACTTACTGAGTCATCTTATCACTTAGCCATGAGTATTTGTTCTATAATAAATTTTGATGGAATTGCATGATTTCAACCAAATTTGTTAACAGCATAATGACTATGGTGAAACCGGCTTCCACAAAGAGTGGAGCCCACACAACTCTAGAGGCTCTGTTGACACAGAAGATAGTGTGAAACCTGGGTACAACCGGTAAAAGTTCTGTAGTGGAACTGAACAGCCTGAACCTCTAAAACCTCGGTTCCAGTGGTGGTGCATGCCTGTAATCCCATGTAATCCCAGCAGTGGGAGGCTGAGGCAGGAGGATCGACAGAGTTCAAGCCCAGCCTGGTCTCCTTGGTGAGTTTCAGGACAGCCTGGGCTACACAGAAAAACTTTATCTAAAAAAAAAAAAAAAAGCCGCGTATTGGGGAGCCAGCTCCCAGTGACTCACAGCAGCTCAGAAGTGCAGACTGTACAAACCTCTTCCCAACTCTGCTTTCAGGGATATCACACTGGCAGCTTGAAGTCAGCTGTGACAGGGATATTTACACCATGGAAATTGACAGACATTACAAATCAGGGCTTTTCCCCCTCTCCCGGAAAGCGGGCTGTTTTCAGTATTTACTAACACACTATGATGAGTGCAATAGGCCCTATAGCCTTGATTATTTTAGGGGTTTCCATAATGTGCTGATCTCACACTGGACAGGCAGAGGGCAATTTACTGGTCTTAGGAGGCCTCTCACTTTGTTCCCAACCCTCATAATAAAGGGCTTTTCTTGAGGAAAGCTCATGGGATGCAGGTCTAAGACAGGCACCGCCTCACTCTCACTAAGGTATTCCCAGCACGCCTCTTACCCATCAACAATGCCTTTACTTGTGTGTAGGAGTTGTTCTCAGCTAGTGGGAAGGATTTCGTAAGAACATTTCCTCTAAGTTGCTAGTACTGACACATTGTAATAACTCGCCACAGATTGTTTTTATAGCCTACAGGCAGAGTGCCAGCTGGTGAGATTTTTGGCAACAGTGAAGGCTGCTGGTGGGGTTATCCGGGAACAAGAAGCATTACCAGAACTTCTTCAATGCATTCAGGTTAAATGCTCAGGGAAACCTGCTAATTAATCCTGCAAGTCTGCGAGATGAAATGATGATAATAATGATGATAATGATGACAATGGATGTTTCTAGGACTCCTCAGTCACTGTCCTTCCTGGCAATGTCCCAGGATATTTCTCTGACTTTTGGGAACCCTCAGACAGGAGAGAGAGCTTGATAAAACTTAGATTCTCTGTGGCCCAATGATGTGAAGGCACTTGTTTAAAGATTTTTTTACCTGAAGTTTAACAAGGCCCTAGAGATGGTCTTGCTTGGCCTTCTCTCTCCCGGTCCCTCCGAAGATGACCTCCACAAAAGGTGCAGAAACTCTGAGGAAGGAAACGAGGCCTCCTGCACTCCAGGAGCACCCCCCTCTTTCCACCAGCTGACCAATCACCCTCTTCGCACACTCCCACCTCTGGGGAACTTCTGGAGGCAATGGCCAGGACACACCCGGATATGCGGAGTCAGCAAATACCTCAGGGAAATGCACGCTTGCTAGGATTCTAGCCGTGGAACCTGGGAGCGCTGGGACGGTCTTCAGTTTGGAGGCTGCCAGGGCTGTCTGGTGGCTTCTGCCAGCCCTGAGACTGGCCTGTGACTTTTCTCTCTCTGGCATTTGCTTCACTGTCATTATTATATGACTCACACAGTGTCTTTCATTTCAGTGCCTATAATGCCAGGGACTCAGCTGACTCACAGAAAGGCAGACGGGCCAGAGGCGTGTGGAGCATTCTACTGCTGAGGGAATTTACTGGGTTTCGAGAAAGGAGGACTCAGGACAGACAGGAGGCAGAATTCTGAGGACCTTAAGGTTGGAGGGTTCTGAAGGCCCGATGTGCAGCGTGTACTGTTCAAACCGATTTTGTGCTGGGACATTTAGATTCCCTGCATAAATATTTTTCAGCTGTGGCTGCTCACCCTTTAAAAGGTGAAACAGGACTGATCCCGAAGCCTCCTGTATTTCTATGGTATCTTTATATTTCTATGGTACTTTACTGTTTACAAAGCAGATTGTCTCATTCAATCCTTATAAAATTTTACAAGGTTGACATTTTTATTATCCAGTTTTATAGATGAACACACAGAAAGCTTACAAAGGTAGGCGACTACCAAAGGTGTCCGAAGAGAATGACGAGTAGAGCCCTTGTCTACAGAAGCTGAAGAGTGGGCTTGAAAACCATCAGACTGACAGACAAGCAGGCAAGATAAAGACTCAGACTCGACACCACAACTCTTTATTAGAGCACCTCAGGGAGAACACACGTCAGACCTGATCTTCAGCTCCTTTCTCCTACCCTCGATGCCAGCAACTCTGGAAGCTCTTGTTAGGACATGGCCTCTCCTATAACACTGTTCAAGATGGCTCCAGATAGGGCTGTTCCAAGTTAAAATGAGAACTGATCAATGAAGTATTGGGTAGAAATTTTCTTTGCACTCATAGTTTTGTTTTTAATCTATTTTATTACTGAATATTGGTCTTAGTGAGTTTGCCCTTTTCCTACAGAAAAGAGAATCAAACCCTAGACTCCTACCCCAAAGTCAGCTTGTCTATGGGTGAACCTGCCAATATTCTAGTCACAACAATATGTGGAGTTCAGAGGAATCTCTGTAGGTGAAAGTACTTCTGCAAGCTCTAGGGCCCTATGTGATGACACTGCCATCTTCAGATGAAAAGGAAGTCAAGAAACATTTTCAGATAGGCAAGGAGTGTCCAAAAATTATGCTTATAATTAGGAAGTTCTTACCAACACGAGACTTAATGAGAGCTTACCTGTGACATCCTCAAGCATCACCCCACCCCTACACCCATCACATTTTATTCTCAAAGCCTTTCTCATTGAATGTGAGTTGCATTGTTCTGTACATTTATAATCACGTGAGTTCAGCTTTGGGTGGCTGCCCAGGTTAACACCTTGTTATACTCAGAATCTTCTACTTCTTGCCCTGAGCCTTCTGATTGTGTTTAAGGTGCTTGTGAAGCAGGATCAGCCAGGGCTGGGGCTACCCGAGGAGCTGCCCAGAGGGAAAGGGGCTTTCGGTTGGAAAGATCATCTTTCTGTGTGGAACTGCATCGAGGTAAAAGAAGCAAGGCTGGTTCTTGAGGACTTAGAAACCCAAAGGCACCTCCACCTGCATCACAGTGGAGAGGGAGACAGAGGAGTGGAGAGGACGCCCAGCAGGGAGGCCAGGAGGGGTGGGAGGAGTTGGCAACAACAACAAAAACAGACATGAAGATGAATGGGACGGAATAGACAACCGAGATACAGCCCCATGCAGTCACAGCCGTCTGGTCTTTGACAAAGGTGCCAAAAACATCCACTGGAAAAAAGACAAATGGCGCTGGGTATCGATATGTAAAAGAAAGAAAACAGATCCATCTCTCTCACCGTGCGCAAAAACAATTCAAAATGATCAAAGATCTCACTATAAAATGAGAAACTCGGAAACAACTAGAAGAAGAAGTGGGGAGCACACTTCAACAAACAGTACAGGCAGGTTCTTACTCAATAGAACCCCAACTGCCCAAGAAACAGAATGAAAATTGACAAATGAGATGACATGAAATTAAAAAGCTTTTGCATAGCAAAGAAAATAACCTATAGAGTGAAAGGAGAACCTATAGAATGGGAGAAAATCTTTGCTAACAAGGTATCCAACAGAAGTTTAATATCTAAGATATATAAAGAACTAAAAAAATTAAACACCAATCCCCCAAAATAATCCAATTAATAAATACACTATGGAACTAAAGATACAGTTCAAAAAAAAAGAAATACAAAGGGCCAATAAATATATGAAAAAATATTCAACATCCTTAGCCATCAGGAAAATGTAAATCAAAATACACCGAGAGTCCATCTCTCCCCAACCAGAATAGTTATCGTCAACAAACAGCAAACGCTGGAGAAGATATAGGGGGGAACTGCAAACTACTACAGCCACTCTGAAAATCAGTATGGAAGTCCCTCAGAAAACTAAAAATAGAATTGCCATATGATCCAGTTACACTACTTCCAGGTACATACCCAAAAGCTAAGTCATCACACTAAAGAGACACCTGCACTTCTTTGTTTATTGCAGCACTGTTCACAATTGCCAGGATATGGAAACAGCTCAAATGTCTTTCAACCAATGAATAAATTAAAATACATGGTACATTTATGCAATGGAATACTATTCAGCCATAAAAAGAATGAAATCATATCATTCACAGAAAAATGCATAGATCTGGAGATCATCACTTTAAGTGAAATAACCCAGACTCAAAAAGAGAAAACATGCATGTGTTCACTCATAAGCTAGATAGTCCTTGAAAGAGAATATATATATATGTAGTTCCATGTAAAATTGTATATATCTAATGATATATATGCCTGCAGCTGTAGCCCTGTGGCATCCGATCCCATCAGATCTCGGAAGCTAAGCAGGGTCAGGCCTGGTTAGTACCTGGATGGGAGACAGCCTGGGAGCACCAGAAGCTGTAGGCTGGGAGAAGGACCTGGCAACCCCCTCCCAAAAATCAATCTGCCATTGAAAACCCTATGAACGGCAGAGAAGCACTGACAATAGTGTTTCCCCTGTTGTACAGAGGGCCACTATGAGTCGGATACCGACTCGACGGCACCTAACAACAACAATGATATATATATGTATATATCTAATGATATATATATATATAATGTGTATATATATATATATATATATATATATATATATATATATAATATTACAAATACGAGGGGACTCATCTGGGAGGCACAAATGGGAAGAGGAGGGAGATTGAACAAGTGAGGGGGAGAAACAGACGGCTAGAGCGAGAGCAGGTGTGAAGGATGTAATGATATAAAAATCTCATAATGGAACTCATTATACTGTATGCAAGGTTTTAAAAGTCATAGTAAAAAGGAGAGGCAAGCCAGGTGTGGTTGTGCACATTGTAATCCTAGCACTTGGGAGGCTGAGACAGGAGGAATACTGTGTGTTCGAGGCCAGCCTGTTCTGTGTAGCAAGTTCCAGGACAGCCTGGGCTACACAGTGAGATTCTGTCTCAAAAATAAAATAAAATAAAATAAAATAAAATAAAATTTAATTTAAAAAAATAAATAAGGTGGTGGTGAAGGAGCTAGGTCCATGAGCTGTCAGTGTCTGCCAGGGTGGCTTTTTAATAATGCGTGCCTAGGGTGATCCATTAAGTGGACTAAGGACTCAAAGAACAGGTAGACCCCTTATGATTTCTTAATTGCCAAAATATTCTTTGGTGCATCTGATTAGCCTGGATTATTATTCTTTATAAAAATAATCTTTTAAAATGGCGTTTTTATGCAATTTGCAGCCACCTCGTGCCATCTGATATGTCACTGAAGCCTCCAAAGTCCAAAGTCGTTACCAGCACCTGCCTTGGGTGGAAGTGTGGCAGGTGCATGGGGAAGGCCCGAAGGTGGCGCCGAGGGAAGGAAAGGGCCCCCTGGAGGCCAGTGAGTGTGGATCCAAGGGGGAAGTGGGCGATCATTCTAGTTCAGGGTCTAAGGGGCAACTACAGGGGCCCAGAAATGGTGCCTTATCACCCCCCCAGGATCATTTGATCTTTGGGGGACTCATTCATAATGCCTTAAGAGACAGAAGAACAAAGAGTGACGATTTACAGTGAGGCCCCCATCCTTTGTAGCAGCTAAAATGTACACACTGTCTGCACAGTTGACTCTTTCCAAGCAATAGTGTTCTTGGGAAGCTGTGGCGAGAGTGCGGATCTGGGAGGCAGGGGCCAGGAGAGACAAAGGCACCCAGCCCCAGAGATCAGAGAGGCTCCCGTTCCCCTCCCCACATGGTGCTGGAAACATGCCGAGCCCTCCTTTTACTTTCCTCTCTCCAGCCTCCATGCCCACCCCTCCCCGGACCCTTAGGATTCATCGACATTACCGACGAGGCTCGGGCTTCCTTCGCTTTTCTTCCGGACGTTAGCTTCCAGACTGTACATTGACTCTGGTCTTGACAGCTTTTTTTTTTTTTTTTGGTGGTAGTGGGGGTTGAACCCAGGGCCTCTAGCCTGCATGCTTTGCAAGTGCTGTACCACTGAGCTGTACCCCCAGGTCATTTTTTTTCTTTTTGAGACAGGGTCTCGCTAAATTATGCAGACTGCCTCTGGTCTCGAATTTGTGATCCTCCAGCCTCTGCCTCCGGAGTCACTGGGATTACAGGCGTGCACCACCGCACCTGGCTTCGGTCTTGACAGCTTTGACACAGAAACACCCTGACATTTATGGCAACTCCTAGCCACTTCAGCCAAGGCGTAGGATATACTACCAATTACAGCAACAATTAACATCTGCCTGGCAGCGCCATGGGCCAGGCATTGTCATGACTGCTTTGTGTGCATTAACTCATGCAATGTTCCTAACAAGCAATCTAGGGCAGTACTCATACTTAGGCCCATTTTCTAAATGAGGAAGACAAGGTGGGTAAATTGCCCAAGATGACACAGTGAGTAAGCCAGAGCTCAAGTTCATGTCGCCTTGACACCAGGTTTGGGCTCTTAACTATTGGGCAGTACTGGCCTCTACGAGTGACTCCTGAGGACATCTCCCAGTGGCCTCCCACAACAGGACCCAAGCAATGATGACAAGTGGGTGCAAGGGGTTTGTCTACTGGAATTTAAGCTTAAAATCAGCTCACAGCGTAGCTGTTAGAAATCAAGCCACGACCAGGGAAAATACTTGCGGAGAAACCAGCAAGCAGTTTGGGAATTCACCTCTGCGAGACAAGCAGTCCTGCCTGCAGCATTGGCCACAGTGTAACATGGGGGAGAACGGACCGTGTGGTGAGCTCAGGCAAAACGCTGAACACCTGCCTCATACACATGACCCTGTCCACGGGGAGAAGGCACCCACAGGTTACTCCACCTCCACCCACAAGGAGCATCTCACCATAGGCCACAAAGACCACCAGCCCTGCCCCTCAGAGATTGCCTGCTGTTGCTCACACCGGGGGAGTTTCCTAAGTGATAAACAATTGTGGTTCTCCAATTTTCTATGTGATTCAGATGCAGTGAAGCAATAAATTTTTGCCACTTGTTTATGAAGGACACGAATAACACTGAAACGTAGTTCTAAGCCCTCTGTAGGACTGAACATATTTTTTAAATGAACAAAAGCCAGATGTGACTGGAAATTGCTTGAGTTCATGTGGATCAAAAAGAAGAAGAAAAAAATAAAGCCAGAAAGCTAAGGAAATAACTAGTGGTACAGCAATTGCCTAGCATGCATAAGGCCCTCGGTTTGATCCCCAGCCCTGTAACAAAAGACAAAGAAGGAAGGAAGGAAGGAAGGAAGGAAGGAACGAAGGAAGGAAGGAAAAAAAAAAAAAACAGATCCCAGACCTCATTTCAACCATTTGTATTCTCCCCTTTTAGATATTTTACAGAACTGCTAATGAATTGTCCATAATTACTTTATTGAGCGTTTTCAAGGTGCACAGCATTGTACATAGCTTGCAAAAGTCAAGTTAATTTGCCACACCCTCTGTAAAGGCTTCCTTAGTTTCCATGCTTTCGTGGTTCTCCTCCAGGGCTCCAGGAAGCGGCCGCTGATCCCTTCAAGGCAGCACTTACCCTGGTGGATTTACCATGTGTGACCCCACCCTCTTTTGACCTCAAAGATGGAACCCATCTGCAACCTGATGCCCAAATGCGTGTTTTCTGGATAGTGAATGACTGAAGAATGGCGGGTGCTTCATGCTGCTTCCTTCTCCCATCCCCCTAGTTTGCATTTAGGTGGAAATGTGGACGCTGAGAAGCTAATATCCAAAAGGCACAATGGGAAAGAGGTGTCCAGAGGCAAGGCCAACCCACAGACCAGAAAATCAGCTCCACAAAGGATGCAGAGTTGGCTGACACTCCCTAAGGGCCTGAGAATTTAATAGAGCCACAGAAAAATCCCCACGCCAGAGATGGGGTTCAGCAACCCAAACTCCCACCCCACAGCCACACACAGCTTGTTGGAAATAGGCCCGTGGCCCAGTGGCCTGGTATGGCCGCTCCAGTGAAACAGAGGCCCAGCCGGGACTAGCAGCCCAGAAGGAAGGGTGGCAGCCACTTGTCTCCCCCAGATTTCACAAACAGCCACACATGAGTAAATCAATGGACACTAACCAACTGGATGTGGGAAAGAAGACATTTCCAAATGGTCCCCAAAATGTGGTGTGGCCACCTTGCTCACTGCATGACACTAAGAGGCCAGATGCCCAGTGTGTGCTCCGTGGGCCCCTCGGAACCCTGAGGGAGAACAAGTCACAGGAGATGCAGGAAGCACAGTGTCAAATGCGGACGATACTTTTGTCCTACATGCCAGATCCAACAGATTATTCAGGTCTGGAATCTATTTGCTGGATGGGAAAACCTACCATGAGCCAGGGAGCCCACTGAGTAACAGCACCCCCACACAGGACAGTGCCGGGGCCGGCCGCTGTCGCTCCTGGTCAGTGTCCCGGCTGGCCATGAAACCCAAGGGAGCCTGCGCCTCCCCGTGCCTGCGGTTCTGTATCAAACCAGAGTTTGCCAGACTGAACCTCTGTCACTTCCAACATTCCCTTTCTTTCACCCAACAGGATTTCTGACCCCTCACAGCCAAGGGAACCCCCGCACCTTTCCATCTACCCCAAGAAAAGTGTTGTTAGGTACTGCTTAAGATTCTTGCACAAACCAAGTGCAGCTGTCCCCAGCATGGGCCAGCACGATGCCCACACTCTCAGCTGTGCGACACAAATTGGTCACGATGTCAACTTGCTGGCTGCTGTTCCACTCTGGTACAATTCAACTATTTTTCTGCCAAAAGCAATTCTTGCTACCTCACATTTCCATGCACCAGCCACCTGCAAGGGGCCGGCCCACTATTCTTTGTTGCCATTTTGGACTCCCAGCTTTTGTGTCTAACTTTCTGATGGATTATGGGCTATGCCCCCAACATCAGTGTTTCACACTTCATTCTTTTCTACTTTGCAGTAACTCTTTAGAAAAATCAGAAAAAATCCAGATGGTTCCATTACAGCTACGGAAGACAAAGTTTGATTCCTCATGTTATCATTTTTAGCACAAGACTCAAAATGACAAATGCTCAAAAGATTGGGCAATGAGCTTTACATATTTAACTTGCATTAATGGAGAATTATATTTTCTAGCCTCAAACACACTATAAAAATAATTTCCTAAGATATTGATTCTTAAATATTTATATACATGTATTTCTTCTCAAGATGTCCAGAATTTTTTTGTGTGTCTCTTCTCAGTGAGTTATACCAAAACAATAACGAAGCACAGGTGTCAGAGTGTTTTACTGTATGGGGTACTAGCTTGAGTCATTAGAAAGATCTAGTATGCTGCAGAATATGAATTTTCATATTAACATGCAAATCTTTGAGCTCAATCTTGTCAGCCAGGAATTTAATACACATCAAGTTAATCCAAGATTGGCTGCGGATGTCCTTGGACCTATAGTACCTACTTAAAAGGACAGGTGTCACCCTTGAGTACTTTCTTTACATCTAAAAGGACTGTTTTACTCCCATCAAGGCTGCATTCAAATTTTATTATGCCACATATGGCATAAAATGATTATAGTTACCTAAAAGAAAAATGCAGCAAAATTCAACTTTGGAGGAAACCAAAAATCTAACAGGTCCTTGAGAACCATGGAAAGCTAAGAGAGAGAGCAGATTCTATATCCACAAGGAAGTTATTCAGCAGAGAGATATCACCTGCACTTCACCAAGGTGCACTGAGTTGGGGAGAAAGAGCAGCTCATACTGAGAAATCAGCCAAGGACACTTAGGTCTGTTTTGCCTTAAATATCAAAAAGTAACATGAGGAACAAGTTGCCTTTCTCCTTTTCTCAGAAACATTTTGGTTTAAAGTTGTCCTTTTTCAAATTGCTCTCTGCATAGTAATTTTTAATTATCACAAATGAATGCTTGTGTCAGGTGTTTCTCTCTGTATCAGTGAATAACTTGCTAGTGTCTTAGAAGTTTGCACATATAGCTGGAGGTACACAGTAGATACTACACTTAATCCCACCCTGAGCACTTCTCTTAGATCAAGTCATTTAAATTGAGCCATCTTCCTTTGCATGACTAGGCAGACACCCCACCAAAGGCCAACACAGGTGAGAACTGACAGTGAGTGGAAACCCACTGTAAAGATGGAGGAGTCCAGCTGTCCCTGTTAAGAAAAGTCAAATTCACCGTGACTGGACACTGGGTTTTGAGATCTACAACTCCCCAGAACTGTCAAAAATAACCTGGTAGCCAACCTGCTTGAAGACACTGAAGACAACGTGAAACAGACCACCCGCGGTGCCAAAAGCAGTGTCAAAGAGCAGAGAGATAGCGCCACCAAGGCCAACGGCAATGTCCTTGCACACGACTGGAATGGCGCCCATGGTGTACACAGGGAAAGAGGCTACGTCCACGAGGACCCACACGGGGATGCTCAGCAGGCGGCAGATGACCTTCAGCAGGCAGCACAGGATCCGGAGAACGGCCCTGATGACTTTGGCCACAACCTTGAGCGCCTTCCAGGGTACGCTCACCAACTCCTCGCCGATGGCTGCCAAGTACGAGAGGGCGGCTGAGCCCAGGCGGTAAAGGCCGCTCTCCACGCCATTCATCACCTGCTGGGCGGCACAGCCCAGGAGACAGAAGACATTCTTCAGAATGGCCACCACGAGGTAATACATCAACTGGAGAAGCCTGGCGAACGGGGTGGCGATGAGACCCGGGAGCCTCCCCACAAAGGTCCTACTGCCCTCGGGTGCCTCTGGAGGCACCGGGGCAGGGCTCGTGCTCCCGGAGCTGGAGAGGGCGTGCGGGCGCTCCTGAGCCTGCGCTGTCCGCTCCTCGTCCTGGACCTGATTGACCACCTCCAGGATCTTCTGCATTTTCTCGGTGTCCTGCTCGGGCTCACCACAATTGTTCTCGAACAGCTGCGGCTTCAAGGGAAGCAGCTTCTCAAGGTCTCTCACCATCACGTCTTCTATGACATCACTGTCCCCGGTGTGCTTGACAAAGCCCATGGCCCAGCCTCCTCCAGGGACAGCACAGCAGGCGGCCAGCCAGACGGACGCAGGGACCGCCACTCGGTCTTTAACTCTGCGGTCTGAGGGCACTGCGCCCACGATAACATACAGGTGCTCCCCGGTGCCACAGTGTGGGATCAAGGCCCGGTCCATCAGGCTGTTGAGGTTCCTGTGCCACCGCTCCAGGAAGGACTGCGTCATGGGAGCTGAATTCGTCAGAGCAAACGAGGCCACCTGGGGATCACTGTCCAGGGGGAGTGGGTACAGCTGTCCTCTCTGATACTCAGAGTCAAGGTAGTCCGTGCTCAAGGCTTGCTTGCTCCCCAGATTGCTCACGAAGGTGACGGCCGCGTCCTCACTTATCGCCTCCTCGGAGCTGCTGCTGGGGTCATCGATCTGAAAGAAGAGCACACACACTTCACTCTGGTATCCCGTGATCCTGGCATTTGAAAGCATCCTTCAAATGGTCTGCTTTCTGATTTCACTTGCTATGTCTACCCGACCTCTGCTCTGCAGCAACACCTCCCTGCCCTCCATACACAGGGTCATCGTATTTTCTCTTTTTCTTTTCTTTTTTTTTTTTGGCGGGGGGGGGGTGCTGGAGATTGAACCCAGAGCTAAGCACTTGCTCTACCACTGAGCGACCCTTTCAACCTGTGATGTTCTTTTTAAGTCTCCTCTATTTTTATGAATAGTTCTTTTTTAGAATATTTTCCTATGAGATTCAAAGTAACTGTAAAGATGAAAACAAGGGGAAACCACGACCTCTACAAGCCTATGGAAATCAAAGTACAATTCAGATGGTCAGCCACCACTGTGGACCACGATTTAATGCACAGGTTTATAAAGCTTGGCTATTTGACAAATGATCAACTCTAATCAGAGCATTTCAATCAAATGAGAGAACATGTAGTGTGACGTCAGTTATTACATCTCAAACAAAACTCATTCAAATTAGGTCAACTCCTGTTTGAACTTCATCTTCCTACACAGTTACTAAATTAACAATTCATTTCCTGTCCTGGTAAATCTAGACATGTGTTATGTCCTAATTACAATCAACATACACCTCCTTTGTTTCTTTTCATAAAGTATTTTTTCTTTCCTAGTTCAACAGTGTAATAATGTATGTCATCACTTTATTAACCTGAAAGAGTGAGAGATCTCAGAATCTAGCCCTTATTTCCCAAACTAGATGGTAAACTCCTTGATGCCAGGCACCAAGTATGTTCCCCATAAGATCCCGCCCACGACCTGACACATTCTAGGATCCCATGGGGCTCTTGTTCGTCTTCAGGCTTGAGAGAGTCATCGTGGAAGATTTATAACTGGAGAAGTTTGAACAAACCCACATTTTCAAAAACAAGAAACATTAAGTACATAATGTTTATTTCTCAAAGAAATATCACAAAATCATTAAAAAGCATTTGTAATTATGACGAGTTTGCAATGATACTATGAAGTTGAAAGCAAACGGTAAGATAAAAAATTAAATAATCACAATCTTTTAAAACTTAAACCTATGTATAACAGAAAACAAACTTTGAAAGGACACATATAATAATTGGTAAATACAAGTCCCTTCTTAAAAAAAAGAGCTCTAATCTTTTAGAAAGAAAATATCTTCACCAAGCAATAAATAAATAAAATAATAATAAAGCAATAAATATGCACAAAATATAACAGAACTAAAAAAACATAGCAACCTTCACATTTGCTCTGCATATAAGTGAAAGCTTGTGATAGTTTTCTTTTTGAGACTGAATTGTTTCACTTAAAACAAAGAAGCTGCCAGAATAAAAAATGCAAAAAGAAAAAAAGATGTGCAAGTCAGACAATCCAAAGCACAACATGTTGTTGTTGTTGTTGTTGTTGTTGTTGTTAGGTGCCATTGAGTAGCGTCCGACTCATAGTGACCCGATTGGGTTTTCAATGGCTGGCTGTTTCGGGATTGCCTTGGGAGTGGATTGCCATGTACTTCTCCCGTTTTTTGCGGTGCTAGGAATTGAACTCGGGACCTCAGAGACTGCAGAGCAGTGCTCTACCAACTGAGCTAAATCCCAGCCCATGCACAACATAAGAACTATAAATAATAAAATTGTTCTGCATATGAGAATTTAAAAAGTAAAATCTATTTTGAAAGAAAAAGAAAGAAAGAAAACACATGAAGTCAACAGTGATTGGCTGATTTAGGGGATGTAAGGGATATTTTCCTCTCTGTCTTCTTGTTCTCTGTGCCTCCCCTATCCATTAACTAATTGTTGTTGTTGTTAGATGCTGTTGAGTAGGGTCCAATTCATAGGGACCCTCATAGGGCTTTCAATGTCTATTTTGGGATTGTTTCCCAGAGTGGATTGCCACATCCATCGCCCATTTTTGTGGTGCTGGGGATCAAATACCAGTCCTTAGAGAGTGCAGAGCAGGTGCTCTAGCAACTGAGTAAACCCCAGTCCATCCACTAATTAAAATAAGTAAATTCTTGCTAATTGATTCCCTAGTATTGGTGTTAACTCAGTAAGCTCCTGTACAAACCCTAGTGGAGTCCAGGCTGAGGGGACTGTGTTGCATCTCCTGTCTGGGGCAAGCCACCTGCACTTCTCCAGGTCCGCAGTGGCAAGTATAGGTGCTCCCAGACAAGTACGCGTCGCAGTGAGGGCAGTAAACGAGCAGCTTGGTGTGAAGCAGGAATATTTGCTGAAGCCTAATGGAGTACTCAGCCTGCAGCCGTACCACTGTGGCGTCCAATCCCGTCAGATCTCAGAAGCTAAGCAGGGTGGGACCTGGTTAGCGCTTGGATGGGAGATGCCTGGGAACACTAGGTGCTGTATGTAGGCTTGGGAGAAGGACCCAGCAACTCACTCTCAAAACCAATCAGCCATTAAAATACCTGTGAGCAGCAGAGAAGCGCTGATAATAGTGTTTTACCTGTTGTATGTAGGGTCGCTATGAGTCAGACACTGACTTGACAGCACCTAACAACAACAATGGAGTCCTGTGTAGGCTGACCCTACTCATTTCCTGTGTTTGATCAGAAGTAGCACTGACCCTAGATGCTGTCCACTCCTACCACATCTCCTGTAGGAGGGATAAAACATTTGGAAAGCTTCCGTCTCTGCTCTCTTAGAGCTGAAATATTAGGAAATAATAGCTACAGCCTTGAAGCACGAGGTCAAGACATGGGGTCTTAGGTAGAAGGTCAGGGAACTGAAGATGCAGGTTTCTCTGTGGTTACTGGGGCATTTACCGGAGTGCAGTGTCTCAGCCCTCAGTGGAAAGTCTGGAGATGGTTTCTGAGTTGGTAGCCCAGTGGCAGAGCACAGGCAGCATGGCAATGTCTTCAACTCAAGGGCCACTCGGGTAAAGCAGCGCCTCCAGGGACAGGTGGCAGGCTGGGGGCATGGGCAGAGAAGAGGGATTCTTGGGTGAGGAAGGGGAAAGAGGCAAAAGAGAGAGAGGTAGGAGGAGGAGAGTCAAGCATACGTGAGGGAAGAATGAGAAAGAGCGAGAGAAAGAGCAAGGGATGGGGAGAGGAAAACTCCTGCTCTCAGGCAGAAGCCAGGGCTGGACTGATTCCCTCCCAGTGGCAGAGCACAGGCTCCCTGCTGTCACCGTCAGGAGGCTGAGCTGGGCGCTTCTGCAGGCCTCTTGGGCTCCCGGGGCTCCCGATTTCTGTGGTAGCACGCTCCTGGCAACCAGAAACCTTTCTGCCCTCACTGCACAAGCACCTGGAAAATGGGCCAGGACGGCACTGTGGCTGGGAAGGCTGGGCCCAGCTCCTCGCTCCTGACCCTGCCAAGGCAGAGTGTTACCATCTGCTAGGGGTACGTGGGCCACAGAGGGCACATCCTCCCTCTCCTCCCCTCTGCTTTCTCAGACCCCACACCCATGCTCACCATATTCTTGTGAACCCTGGATTTGGCCCTACGGTTTGATGACCAGAGAGAATCTACTGTTTGAAACGGAGACAGAATCGCCTGGACACGCTACCTACACAGTGACTGGAGGAGCTATTGGAGACTAATATTAATATTAATATCTTCAATAGAGTGTTATCAAGAAGGTATCGTGAACTTATTTTACAAATGGGGAATCTAAGATGCAGTCCTTTTCCAGTCACCTAATAATTAGTAGTAGGAACAGCATTTGTACTGCAGAAAGACTTTCTTCTCCCTAAGCATGTGGACTTTGTTACTAAGCTACACCATCTTGCAGGATCTTAATGGGCACAGCAGTACCAATTTTCTTCATCAGAGAATAGAAAAAGTCACACTATCTGTAATTCCTTTTGCCCTTTGTGTGTTGGAATAAATGAATCTCTTAAGGTTGCAGGGAGGGAAAGGATGTCTCAGCCCTTGGTGCTCCGGGCCCCAGATCAAAGAGAGACTAAATGATATCTGCACATTACACAGATATATACTGGTCCTCGGGCCTTTTTGTTTTTGCCCAGGGTATATGGCAGCTGAGCTACTTGTTTCATGGTCCAGAAGTGTGGGGGCACAGGCAGCAGACAACTGGCCAGGGTGGTTTCTAGCATACTACTGTCCTCAGGAACTAACACAGTGGCTAGTTCATGGAAGGCGCAATTCCTATTAGTGCCTCCCTTTTCTTTTCTACACCAGCAAAGGTAGCCTGGAGTAGCAAACATCCAATCATAGCAAACCTTCCAAAGAAAAATCATAAGCTCAGTCCCCTCACACAACCTCCTCCACACCCACTCCACAGAGCAAAGCTAAGCAGGAATGAGTACCTGCAGGAATGGATACGTAACCAAAGTAACCAAGATCAACTGTAACCAGATCTGAACTGGGTTCCTTAAAACCTTCCATTTCCAATCAACAAAGACTCATTCCATGTCTCCTCCTGTAATGAGGAGTTCATTGGAAGGATAAAAGGCACGGAAACTCAAGAAAAGTTAAAAGAACAGGCTCTATAAAGATCCAGTAATTGTGGAATACATGGCGTTGCTGGGACTAGAAATGGATTCCATGCAGCTCTAGGGAATTTTTGTGGCAAGCCTGTGGCTGAGGCTAGTTAGACACTAATGCCTATCATTAGCGAGGCACGGCCACACGTGACCCGCCAAGGTTTCCCTCTCCCTCCGCCTGGACTCTCCACTCGCTTCCTTCTGCCCAGCTCTTCTCAGGCAGGATCTCTGCTCCTCTGTAACCTGAGCTTCTACGTGGACCCTCACGGCCTCTCGAGCCTCCTGTTGAACTATCAACCTTCAATTTTAGCTTCTTCTGCTACTCAATGTTTTACTTAAATGCTAAAGAGACGAAATATGATTTGCTCAGCTCACCTTTTCATATCAGGCCATGTCAAGACAAGCCTATAAGGAGTTGCCTTTGAGTTAGATGCCCATTTTACCCAATCAGCTACCTGATGGAGAATGGAGAGAATTCTGGTGATACACGTATGGCGGCCACTCCACCAAGGACGGGAAAGTGCTGAGCATTCTAGGCTTGGCTCACCTGGTCATAGCCCTAGTACAATAAACCAATGTAGGCAAATTGTTGTGGATGCTACTATTCAAAATTAAAACACAACATAAAAACTAGAGAAATCCTCTCAAGGTTTAGGTTTATCTAATCCAGTATTAATCTTTAACAGAAATGACAAGGTTTTATAAGAGGACAAGTTGATTTTCCACAAACCCTCTAGTCTTGCTTTGGAGAACCAGAGGAGATGTACATCAAAGTTTCTCTTTCTATCCTCTTTGTGCCTTCTTCATATTTTATATCCCATCATCTATGTGTATGCAGTGCCTTCTAGGTGAGTTCTAGATAAATTCATTGAATGTCACTTAGCTACATTGAATCTTCTTTTTTTCATTTCAATAACTTTCTTTTTCATTTCAATGACATTCTTTTCTGGCATTGCTATTACTAATTGTCCTCCACTCCCTCTTGTGGAATTCCTTTTTATCTTTCCTTAGTTATGTTGTTATTTTTGTTAGGTGCTCCTTTAAACATAGTCTATTTTATTTGATTTTTCAGCTTGTTTTGTGGTTTCTACTGATTGACTTCAAGGTGGTGGGTATACTGAAGTGCTTTTTCCATTTTTGCTGGTGAGCTGATCTTCCTAAGAGGCTCATGCTGTTTGTTGTAAGGCAGGTAGAATCAATAGGATTGCTTTTTGTAGTTGTCTCTTCCAGAACCCTATGGATGTCAATGATTCTGAACTAGCTTCTGAGTTATTTTTTCAGTTCTGGCTTCCTCATGGAGAAGGCAGTGCGAAGTTGGACCTACACAAAGGAAAGCTGCTGGCTTTAGGCTTATGTCAGAGGATGACTATTTCCACACTCATGGGTGCTTCCTGTAACAACTTGCTTTCCACACTCATGGGTGCTTCCTGTAACAACTTGCAGGTGGGGTTTTCCTGCCTGGCTCATCAGTACTGCAGCACTTTCCCAGCTCCCAGCTGTACCCAGGGAGCCTAGTTTCAGCTCTATGTCATGAGCATGGTGGGTGGCTTTGACTTTAGACCCCAACCATATTAGAGCCCTAGTCCATAGGGTCCTTGGGGTTTCCTATAGATAGCTTTGGCTACTGATTTCTTATTTCCACCACTGGAAATTTTCCTTTCTTTTCTTGCTCAGATACGAATTGAATTATATATCTTATCCAACATTCGTATGGGTTTGCAACGGGAGGTGAGGAATCCCACATCTGCTCAGGCACTTGAACAAAGGTTTTCTCCATTGTCTCATGCTTAAAAAATTTCTGTTAAAGTATGCCTGCCTGCAGCTGTACCAATGTGGTGTCGGATGCCATCAGATCTCAGAAGCTAAGCAGGGTCAGGCTTGGTTAGTACTTAGATGGGAGACCACCTGAGAACACCAGGTGCTATAGGCTTGGGAGAAGGACCCAGCAACCCACTCCCAAAAAACAATTAGCCATTGAAGATCCTAAAAGTAGCAGAGAGGCAGTAACAATACTGTTTTGCCTGTTGTACATATGGTCACTCTGAGTCAGACACCAACTGGATGGCACCTAACTGCAGCAACAACAAAACACGACTGTCTCTTTATAATTCATTATAGATTGATAGGGCAAAATTTATCTACCTTGCTGAAATCCCTGCATTCACACTTAATCACCTCCTGCATAATTGTATGGGACAAGCACAGCAGAGCAGTGCCTCTCAGCACCTGCGCTGATGGTGCCAAGGGCGTCACAGGCAGAAGCTCCTCGCTAACAGGGACGTATGGACCCTCTCAGACCGTTCCTAAACCACACTGGCCAGTTTGTAAAAAACCCAATACTGCTCTCTTGCTAATTCTTTTGTGTTAACTATTACTCATAACTCTTTTGTCTGTTCATGATGCATTTCTGTCCTCTTTAAATTTATTTCTGTTGATCTTGTATTTTATAACTTAATATTGGTGTCTGGGTTTAGCTCAGTTGGTAGAGTGCTACTCTGCAGCCCAGGGTTTGAGCCCTAGCACCACATACAATGGGAGAAGGACCTGGCAGCCCACTCCAGAAACAATCCCTAAATCATCAGCCATCAAAAACCCCATAGTGCCAGGCATGGCACAGTGTTGGGGGGTTTTGTTCTGTTGTACATAGGGTCACTATGAGTCAGATCCAACTCAGCGGCACTTAACAACAATAACTACCACCAATTTGGAATCACCCAAAAGTTGTACGTTATATTATGAAGCTACTTTGCCATATCATTTGCAAAATTATATTACATCTCAGAACCTTTCAATAAATACTAACTGATCTCCACTGAGAGAAATGCCCATTATTCTTACTCCCTGTTTTAAGACCAGTTTTTTAACTTATGACAATACTTTCTTGGAATCCCAGAACAAAGGTTGTTTTAATATCTGAAAAACCAGAATCATCTGGAACACCTAAATAAAATTGGTGCAAAGCCCTGAAAAATCTACAGCACCCATCATTAACCCAATCACTTTTCTCTAAAAAGCAACCAAGTATGTTTGTAAGCTGTCATTTCCTCAAGGGATGCCAAAGTTGTGTGTGTTTGTGTGTGTGACTAAAATATCTACCTAATGTATGGAAATTGTATTAAAAATAGCAAGACTATTTGAGTAAGCCTTAATATATTGTCTGATACACTGTCGCTTAAAAGGCAGAGGTATTTTTCCATACTCTCTACAGACAGTTTAATTATCTGGTTATTGCAATTACAGTATATTACTGACAACACTGCTCCCTAAAGACAAAACTATACCTCTGACATAAGAAGTAATTTCAGATCATAATTTGCAGATTTCACCTGCTCCTTGGTACATACTCGCACCCCCCCCCCATCTTACTCCTTGGTGCCCAGTGGTGTCCCTGGAGCAGGGAACATACAAAGCTCTCTCTGTGTAATTCACCTCCCAGTTGACCCAGAACCCCTGGGATGCTGATGTAATTTGATACAGTAGTATTTAATGGAAATTTTTTTCCTAAGCTCAACATAGTAAGTAGGTTTTAGAAGAATGAGCGGTGGCTACTCTTCCAGGCTCTTGCCCCATAAATAATCTTACAATAAATTCCTTTTCAAATTTACTACCAAGAAAAAAATTGCTTCTCTCATTGAGCTGATCTGTTTCCTCATGCTAGAAATAAAAGCTATTTAAACCCACAGCTTTTTGTTTTTGTTAAGAATTAAATGAAGAGGGGCTTTCAATTTTTGTGATAATATACATGTAAGAAAAACAAAGGGTGGAAAACTGGAAAGGATTACCAGAGGACAAACAGTCATCATTCAATGGTATTTATTAAGCCTATATTATATGGGATTAGCACTGTAGAAGGAAGCACTGGAATTGGTGATAATAACAAGCACTAAGATATACTGAGCACTACATCCAAGACACTAGTCTAAGAGCTTTACACGCACCTAATTAGTAAGTGGCTGGGCTAACTAGTTCTTGTCTGAATGATGTACTGTTATTATCGCTTTCTGACAGGTAAGGAAACTGAGGGTCCTCAAGATTAAGGAACTTGTCCAAGGATACAGTTAGTATCTATGGCATCAGGGTGTGAATTCAGAGTCCAGCTCCACAGCTGGTACTCTGTGTGTGTGGTACTGGGGAGTTGAACACAGGGCCTCATGTGTGCTTCTGCAAGCACTCCACCACTGAGCAGCATCCCCGTCCTTTTTTTTTCTTTTCTTTTCTTTTTTTTTCAGTCAGGGTCTCACTAAGTTATGCAGGCTGCCTCGGGCCTCAAACTTGTGATCCTCCTGCTTCTGCCTCCCAAGACACAAGGATAACAGATGTGTGTCGCCACATCCAGCTCATAGCTGGTATTCTTAATCCCTGCTTGGTAAGCCTCCACATGCCCTTCAGATCCAGGAAGGCATTATCTAGTTATGGAAAGAAGACACAGACACAAAGTTAAATAGAAATTCAAAAGGAAAACAGTGCCCTCCAGTTTATAGCAAATGCTAAGTATGCAGATTATAGAAAAAGAGCAATCAAATTTCAGAGGAAGGAAAGGCATAATGAGGCAGTAAAGGAAGATTTCTTGGAGGAAACAAATCCTAAAGTGAGACTTGAAGGATGTGCAGGCCTTTGACAGACCCAGTAAAACAAAACGTCAGAAAAGGTTTCGTAAGATTTCCGTGCAAAGGCTTAGGGGCAGAAACAAGTGCGAGATGGTATCAGGCAGGATGACAGGAACAGAGGGCCCTGCAGCCAGCAGCATCCCAGCCTAGCTGCCTGCCTCCCAGCTACATGTGGTGCAGAAATCAATGTGATCCCCTTGTGGGACAAAAGCTTTGGTCTGGTTCCCAGTGCCGCCCTGACAGATAATCCCTGCTAAAAGGAAGCAGAATCAACATCACTCCTCACTTCTACATTTAGCCAAGAAGGATGAAAAGACTATGTGAGAACCCTGCTTCCTTATCAAGGCTGGTTGCGTGAATTTCAAACTTTTTGAAATGCCCACCTCTGAGCCCAGTCCTTTGAAGACACTAGGAATCCATTAACCCCTTTTGGGCACAGGCCTGAGGCTCAGTCTCCACTCTAAAAGATAATATGGCCTTGGATCTGGGCAGCAGTGGCCTCTATTACTGCCCACCTCCACGTCTCAAAAGTGGGCTCTCTTTATAATCTATATCTTTAATAAACTTAGCCTACACTCTCTACCGAAGGGCTGGGATTTAGCTCAGTTGGTAGAGCGCCACTCTGCAGTCTCTGAGGTCCCAAGTTCAATTTCCAGCACCGCAAAAATGAGAGAAGGACAGGGCAACCTAGTCCCACAGCAACCCCGAAACAGTTACCCATTGAAAACCCTACAAGGGTCGCTATGACTCCGACAACTCGATGGCACCTGACAACAACACTCTCTACCATAATCTCTGTGTCTCTTATTATACAGGGAAACAGAAAAGTGCAGGTATCTGCTGCAGGGGGAAGGGAGGTACCTGTTGCTGCGGGGGAGGGGCTGCGCTCCAGCCCACACTTCCTCTGGGCTTCTGGGTGTGCGCGCCTCTTTCTCCTCCCCTCCCCACTCCCACTCTGAAGCGGGTACCATCCCTTTCCTGTCCCTAAGGAACTGCAACCTGCTTCACTTTCTTCCTGCCTCATCCTTAAGTTCCTTTTTGTGACACAGTCAAGGACCCAGCATTTCTCCTGAGTAGAGGCTGTCTGGCAGGTGGTAACATTGGGGGACAGCACCCCAAACCCACTGATAAGAGCAGCCTGTGAAAACTCCACGTAGGGAAAAGCGCACGGTATACTTGGAAAGGGCAGCTGGGGAGCAGGCTGAAATTTAGAAAACGGTGTGGCGTCACATTTACTTTTCACATAACCCTATGAGGTAGGCATTGTGCACATGGGATAATTAAAACTTAGACAAGTGGCAGTACAAAGTCATCCAACCAAGGTCAAGCCCAGCCCTCTGACTCCCAGGCTCCTGATGGTGTGCTAGCAGCTGCTCCAGGGAAGGAGGACGGCCACCAAGCAGCCACTGAGAGAGGAGAGCCATCTAATGCCACGGCCAAAGGCAAGGGAAGGGAAAGCTTTGGCCAGAAGATGACAAACAGTGTAGAGGTTAGGGTCAAAGGCCAAGGCTTGGATGACCAGGGACCAGCAGTGACAGAGGGCTCAGGAAGGGCGGTGGGTGCAAGTGACTAGACACAGAGCAGAGGAGGCTGTCTGGTAAGCCTTAGGTAAGGGCAGACGTTGGGCAAGACCTTAGCTTGCAGAACAAGGGCTTCCTACAGGGACAAGCACAGATGATCTTCTCGCCCAAGGCCAAGAGGACACTGGGAAGTTGGGGCTACCTGGGTATTTCCACAAAGGAGCATCTTAGTGCTCCTCAGTGATGAGCTTAGTGCTCATCAAGGAGCATCTTGGGGCTCAAGAGTTGTAGGGAATTATCTGAACACCCCCGGGATGGACCAGAAGGGTGCCCGGACCAAAGCCTACTTGGTCCAGGTGAGGTCTGAGCCCTCCCCAGGTCCTGCTCTGTTCCTCCCCCTCCCCACTCCGGCCACACTTAACCCAGGAACCTGGACTGGGATCTATTTGACTCACTAAGAGCCAATATGGCTATCCAAGTCCCAGTTCACCCTTCACCTACTTTACTCCTACCCCTCCCATCGTGTAACCCAAGATGGCCCCCAATCAGTCCAGCTCTAGAGAGACCGCCTCCACTCTGACTGGTCACCCAGACCCCCATGACTGACCAGTAAAGGGACTCCCATGATTGGCTCAGCCCATCCTTGTCCACCTACCAAAAGTGCACAATTACAAGCCTTTACTTGCATGGTAGTTAGTGACAGTTACCCTGCCACGACTGGCCACTCCCCAGTTCACCCCATCCTGGAGTGTACCTAAACAGGCCACTGACCTCCCCCAGGACCCTCTTGTCTTCACCTGTTATTCAGACCTTACCTATTTCAACCCCCACACCCTACTCCTGGGACTCATCTCCTCAACATCAGCGAGACCTTCAAGCAGCACTCCATGTCAAGACCAGGGCCTCCGAAGTGGCGAAGCCTTCGAGCAAGACTGGAAGCGCTCTCCAATTCCTCCCCCGCCCAGGGAGGAGGGGAGTAAAGAAGGCGAGCTGTGAGAGTCACGGCCAGCATGGACCACTGGCGCCAATAACATTTTCTGGCTTGTTCCGCTCTCCTCCACAGGAGAAACTAAATAAAACCCTTGCTCTGTCTTATAAGAAGAAGGTTCCCGAGATCCTGCTTCAGCGCCACCGACCAGCTGTCACTCTAACCCTGAGAGTCCTGGGACTTTACCTAGTGTCGAGACAAGGCTCCGAGACCCTGCCGGGCCGGAGCTGGACCCCGGCAAAGAGGCATGGGAGAGCAATGAGCTGACGAGCAGAGGGTGCTGAGTAGAGCCCAGTCCCTGAGCATCACTGGGCTGCAGGATCCATGCAAACCTCATGGGCCAGAGTCCCCGGGGGCAGATTTAGCACAGGGCACTTGTTGCTGAGCAGGGAGGAGAAGCTGATTTTGAAAGTGAGCCCGATGGCTCCTCGGCCTTGTGGCTAAGATCACGGGACAGGATCCCAAGGGAGCACTGTGGCGGGCTCGGTGCTCGCCGGCATCAACACTGCTCGCCGGCACACCCCACTCCTCGTCTCGTCTCCCTCTGCCCACTCGAAGGCTAGAATCATGCTGTTTTCACAAGCAGTTCCTCAGGCATAGCACAGATATGGCAGGTAGAAGGGAGCTCCTCTAAAGGGCCAACTGTCCCAGCTGAGACCTCCAAGACAAGTCAGAGGACTGTGCCATGGGGCCATGGGATGAGAGCCATGGGAGAAGGCAGAGGGTAACAAATATCCCTAAGGCACAGGAGTGCAAGGAGGCTCTGCAGAGGACGAAGCCAGTGGGGGTGGAGGGCAGAGTAAAGAAGCTCACAATGTGTTGCTAAGATTGGCTTTAAAAAGCATACACAGACGCCAGGTGCAGTGGCGCACCCCGTAATCCCAGTGACTTGGGAGGCAGAGGCAGGAGGATCACAGGTTCAAGGCCAGGGGCAGCCTGCGTAACTTAGCAAGAGCCTATCTCAAGATAAAACATAAAAATTGGGCTGGAGGTGCAGCTCAGTGGTAGAGTACTTGCAAAGTATTCAGAAGGCCTGGGTTCAACCACCAAGTACTGCAAAAAACACAAAGACAAAATGGAAAAGAAAAAAGAAAAAAGAAAGGAAAAGAAAAACCACTAAAAACTAAATAACACACAGATGGTAGGTTCTTGGTCACTGGTAACTACGTGGCACCAATGGAGCAGAACAGCAAGAGCAACAGGACCACACGGAGACACACCGGCGCAGGCTGAAGGCAATCTCTCCCAAGCCTTCAGGGAGGACGAGAGGCGGCAGGTGAGTGGCTGGTGTTGGTGATGCCACGGAGAAGTGGTGGTTGGCATCTGCTCTGTGGAGGTCAGGGGCTAGACCACATGGGAAATAGGGAAAGTCTTTAGCTTCCTGAGGTCACTGGGCTGGGGAATTTATGAAGGAAAGAAAGGCCGCTGAAAAGAAAAGAAGGCTCCACGGAAGTCAGGGTTTGAGTTTTTGTACCTCTTGCACCCCTGCTCTATAATCCAGAAACAAGAGCAGAGGAGGCCCTACCCTCAGGGCTGTGGAGCCTAGGAAGTACGGGGTCTCGGCCTGGAAAGACTGCAGCGCCTGACCGAGGCGAAAGGGCCAAGGCTAACGGCTGGTGTGAAGGGGCTGAGTGGGTGCAGGTGTCCTGAGGAGGAGGGGAAGGAGCGGTGCACCAGAGGCGTACGCTGGAGGCCAGGTGAGGTCCCGCCAACGGTGGGCAGCAGGCATGAGTAGCAACAGCACCCAGGAGCATGGCGTGCACGTGGGGGGTCGGTTTTGGCAGGCTGACTCCCAAAAACAAAGCTGACAGGAGTGTCACTACACTGAGAACACGTTTATCCATGTCTGTCTTGCTGCGTTGAGAGGCACGGTCAGTGCCCAAGTGTCTCTGTGCTCTCACACCTGGTATGACGGCGGGCGCACTAGGAAGTGATGGCATTTATCAAAAGGTATCTCTGGACCTGCACACCAATGTCACGCATGTAGGATTTCTTCCAATTTGCAGACGAGGCTCCAGGAAGAACTAGTTATGCCCTATTTCTGCCCTCTGATCTTCTGCAGGCAAAAGGTGGCTATCATGGAGGGTCATCAAACTGGTTACTAAACTTGGCAATGGCTCGCCAGGGGAGGGTGGAGTTTCCTTCCCCTGGAGCGTTTTCCACAGACACTAGATAAGCACACGCAAGAGATGATTCAGACAAGATCCTGTCAGGAGACGATCTGGTAAGCACCAGCCTCACTCCGTGGGGACAGAGAGCCCCCTTCCTTTAGCATTTGTTGTATTTTTCAACGAGAGTTAAACGATAGGACAGGCTGAATGATGGGTGTTATGATTTTGTTTCTGCCACGTGAACTATGATGTGTGTGCGCACACAGTCATGAACACACACACTGGGATGAAAGAGACGCTAGCACCCGCTGCCTATCACTAGGTAGCCGGCTGTGGTGGCATACACTGGTAATCCTCTTGGTGAAGAGGATGAGGCAAGAGGATCGCGAGCTCGCGTCCAATCCTGTCAGCCCTCAGAAGCTAAGCAGGGTCAGACCTGGTTAGCACTTGGATGGGAGACTGCCTGGGAACACCAGGTGCTGTAGGCTTGGGAGACAGATGCAGCAACTGACTCAAAAAAAAAAAAAAAGTCAGCTATTGAAAACCCTATGAATAGCAGAGAAGCACTGACAATACTGTTTCGCCTGCTGTGAGTAGGGTAACTATGGATGAGACACCAACTCAACAGCACCTAACAACAACAGTCATCAGGTTGGTGGGAGAGCCCCTCCTTAGGAAGAATCCTGAGCGCAGCTGCCAGCCAGAACATCAGATAATCTCATCAGAGCTGGACCGGGCATAAAGGTCCTTCGCAGTCACACACAGTACAGTGAACTAGACCTGAGGCTGGGTCAGTCCTAGGAGGAACTTTCACCATGGAAAATACCCAGCAAGGGAAGAGCCACCTTTCAGCAAGAAGGCGGAGTCCAGTGGGGCCTCAAGGACATTTGAGGAAGCATAAACCATAAACCGGGAGGCCTTTCAGCTCTGGAAAGCAAACCCTGACACACCCAGTGAAGGAAAAACAAAGTCTCCCGTTTGGCATCTAAAGTATTCTTTATCCTCTTGGGAACAGAAACAGCTTTAGGAGAATGAGAAGGACAGGAATTTTCCCTTCTTTTTCTTTTTTAGGGCAGAGAACTGCAGGGGGTTCCATTTCCGGCCTGGCCCTGCAGCAGGCATTAAGGAGGGCTGGCTGGTCCTCTTGCCTTCCTCCCACTGAGTCAACTTCCTCTGGGCTCCCCCGGCCCCTGCCCACCTTCCTGCTCTGGAAGGACAAGGCGTTGGCAGCCGGGCACTGGCCTGGGCTGTGCACACTCGTGAAGACAGGGTGGATGGTGGACACACAGAGGCCAATGGCTGGAGTCCACTCCACCTAAGCCAGGGCTGTGGGCTTGGGAGAAGGGCCCTCAGTCCACTCCTGAAACAATCAGCCGACAAAAACCCTACTAAGAGCAGAGAACCAGACAGTGTCAGGCATGGCACCGTGTCAGGGAGTGTCTCGTTCTGCTGTACATAGAGTCGCTGTGAGTTGGACCTGACTCAACTGCAGAGAAGGATAAATCAGAAGAAAGTGGGATGGGACAGAGTAAAAGGGTGTCCACTTCCACTTCAGACTTTTTTATTTCTTGGAAACTTGAAAAAAATAACAGGAGGCATTAAAATAAATGCACAAACTCCAAGCTGGCAATAAGTGCCAGGCAAGAAAGCCCTGCTGGGGTGGCCAGGCGCGGGCCCCCAGGGCAGAGGAGCTCCCCCGGGATCCCCTGCTGCCCCTTCTCTCACTGAGGCTCCAGTTCAGCCTCCTGGGAACCTCCCTCAGTGCCAACTCCTTTAAGACCTTTCCAGGCTACAGAGCCTTCTCAGGTTACGTCATCCTTGGTCATCTTTGGTTTCCTTCCTCGTTACTCACAGAAGCCTGTTTTCCACCCTGGATTCTGCTTTCTTTTCCAGAGCAATTATTCTTAGCATTCACTGTACAGTACCGAATTCAGGAAAGTCAGTTAAACTGAGAAGTCTCCATTTCTAATTTTTTCCACCTTCTGACTTCAGAGGTTCTGAAGATCAAAGGTTCTTAAGACTGGCTGCACATCAAAAGCACCTAGAAGTATTAAAAAAAACCTTCAGCCCTCACCAAGCCTATTAACTTAGAAAAACAAATAGGGAAAAAAGCACTTCATTAGGATGTTTTTAAAGCTGTCCAGGTAATTCCAATAGATTCCAAATTAGGAACTGCTGAGCAAGGTTTTTATCAGGTTCTCACTGACTAGCCTCTAATGAAACTAAGCCCCTGCCTTGACAGTCACTCTATGGAATTAAAGATGTCTCTTTAAATCATTAGTTCCCCAAATCTAGTTCATATTAGAAACTCACTGCTCCTTACTAAAAATGTGGGTTCCTGTGTTTTGCAACAAAGGCAGGTGGAGCTGATCTGAGCGAGGCTCAGATATGTACTCTACCCCCACCCCAACCGACACTGCAGAGCGGTGCAGGGTGCCCATGAGCTCAACATTAAAAAGCAGTGCGCTGGCGAGGCTTGAGTTATTCACATGACACACTTTGTGAGACACCTCATCCAGTAATTGCAAGAGCTATGATGATAACACCAAGGCAGAGAACAAAATATTAAAGGCCATATGGATCTTCCACCTATAGGATCAGGTCTAGGGCTCAGCTCAATTGGTAGAGTCCTGCTCCACATGCTCTGAGGCCCTGGGTTTGATCCCCAGCACTGCCCAAAATGAGAAAAGGACCTGGATGCCCACTCCTGAAACAATTCCAAAACAATCAGCCCTTGAGAACCCCATGAGTAGCAGAGAAGCACTGACATAGTGCCAGGCATGGCACAGTGTTGGGGAGTGTTTCATTCTGTCATACATAGGGTCGCCATGAGTTGGATAGACTCCAAGGCACCTAAAAACATCCACCTGTTGGATCAGATAATAATCCACTCCTATAACATGTGCAAACATGGATTTCCTGCCTTATTTATATGTGCACTGAAAAGTATATTTTTGCTATTTATATTCTTTTTTTTTTTTTTTTTTTTTTTTTTTTGTTTT
>VMDO01007580.1:18872-39699 GCA_007922755.1 Pedetes capensis | reverse complement strand
TGACCTCCTGGCTAATGGAAAACTGGGCTGGGATTTAGCTGAGTTGGTAGAGCACCGCTCTGCAGTCTCTGAGGTCCCAGGTTCGATTCCTAGCACTGCAAAAATGGGAGAAGAATGTGGCAATCCACTCCCAAGGTAATCCCAAAAAACAATCAGCCATTGGAAACACTATGAGGGTTGCTTTGAGTCAGACGCATCTATGGCACCTAACAATAACAACAATGGAAAAGTGCCACACTCCCCCAAATCCCTCCACCTCTTCTCCCAAACCTTTCCTTATCTTCAATTAAAGCAGGTCACTCCCCATGCCCTAGCCATGTCAGTCCTGTGGCCGGCATGTCAGTACCCTCTCCTTCCCTCTGTGCAACTGACCCTGTCACCCCTGGCTGCTATCTGAATTCCTCCAGGGTGCCCAGCCTGTGTCCTTTTGCCTTCCAGATCCACACTCCGTCCCGCTCTGGCTTGCTCTGACTCCCACGAGGCTTACTACTAGGGCCCACATCATCCGAGCTCTCCAGAAGGTGGAAGGAGAGGGACCTGGCTGTTTACACGCCCCTGCCCGCTTGCCGTGGTTCTGGCTCACGGCTGAGTCTCTTGGTGGCCTCCACTTCTTACCCCACAGGCTTGGGGTGGTCACAGCCTCCTGCTTCTGCTAGGCCCTTTGTGTTGACCGGATCTTCTTGGCTCCCTCAAGGCTCTGCAGCTGCTTCATTAAATTCTCTTGTTTAAATTATTTTGAGAGGGCCACCTGCCTGCAGCCAGGACTCTGGTTGACAAAGGCTCAGTAACCTTTTTCCCAACATCGCAGCTCACCCAGTCCTGGGAGATCACACCTACAACTTAGCACTTCCGACACCATCTCTGAATATATGTGGCCACCTCCTGCTAGTCCCCACCGAGGGTCACCCAACCTGGCTGACAACCAGCCAGATGCTGTCTTGGGTTTTCAGTGTGGGAAACTCAGGACTGACAACAGTCAGGAGGGGTATGCGGGCTCCCAGGTGCAGCTCTGAGCCGGCAGCCAGCTGACCCTTCAAAGAGAGAAGACAGGAGGACGGTGGCAGCAAGACCCTAAAGACTGCGACCACTGGGTTCCTAAACGCTTCCCACCTCTGGTTTCTCTGAGGTCTGTTGGTGTTTCCTCCCCTCAGCCTGTGAATTCACCAAGGCCGTCTTACAACAGCCCTGCCTTTCTTCTGAATAAGCACGGGTAAGTCTAGGGTTCATGCATCAGTCAGGATGAAATATCAGGGATCCTACTGAGAACCCAGAAAGGTCCTCAAGGAGTACGGACAGAGACCTTATAGGCAATGGAAACTTCTAGACACCAGGATTAAAACTGAGAACAAATGAAGAGAGAAGTTGCCTTGGTCCTAGAAGTCTGGGAGCAGATCCGAGGGACATCCCCGGGTGCAGAGAAGGGATTTCTGCCCAAGTCTTCAAGCAATGAGATCAGTGAGCAACAGTCACAGAAAGGATAGCACAGAGCAGCTGAACTCAGAGGAAAAGAGATCGGACACAGATAAGGCGGCGACTGAGCACCGTGGGAAATGAAGGGCATTTCAGCAGGGATGCCAGTCATTCCCAGGAGCACAGGGACTCTCATCCTGCTGTCTCCATGGCAGCCTGGTCTGGGAAGCAAAGGCGACTTCTCAATTCACCAGGCCTGAGCCACGTGTCTGCAGTGCTTGGGCACAGAGCAGAGCGTCCTTTGCTCACTGTCTTGCTGGAGCTTCCTAAGTCCTCCGTGGGACAGGGACAACTCACTACCCCATGTCACAGACACGGAACTGAGCCCCATGACATTCAGTGACTTCTCCATGGGCACACAGCCGGCAAGTGGCAGCACTGGACTCAATCTGATTTTGTCTCCCTAGAAAACCCATTTTCTTGGCCACTCTGTATGACCAGTCCTTGTCCCTCTGTGGTTAACAGGCTATGGAGAAGAAATGAAGTAAAGGGCGTCTTGGTCATGATCTGCCTTCCCAGGAAACTCGACACCTACGCGAGCACGGTGTCCTGTTCCAGCTCTGCGTCTTGAACCTCTTCTTGGCGTAGTCTGGAGATCTCAATAAGCAGTTTCGATGCTGCTGATAATGACCCAGAGATGAAAGTCATAATCAGCGGTCAGATGCCTGGCGATGACTCCCTTATACAGCTAATGCAGAGGTGAGAGCTACGGCCAGGACGAGCTAGATGAAGGAGCAGAGGCCAAGCTAGCAAATCAACAGGCTGGGCTTGTTTCTGTTGCGGAAGCTCCCTGTAACTCCATGTCCACTTTTTCTTCTTTTTTGGTTTGTTTTGCAGTACTAGGGGCTTGAACCCAGGGCTCAGGCATTCTAGGCAAGTGCTCTACCACTGAGCTATACCCCAGTCCCTTTTTCATTTTTCACTTTGAGAGAGGGTCTTGCTAAATTGCACAGCCTGCGTCTGGCCTCGAACTTGTGATCCTGTCTCAGCCCCCTAAGTTGTTGGGGTGACAGGCATGGGTCACGGCACCCAGCCCATGCTTGCTTTTAAAAGCCCAATTCGTTGACAGAGAAGAGACCAAATTTATGATAAATTTTTGTCCCTGATTGGTTGTGACCACTTTTGTTGTATAAAAGAATGTTTAGGCTGGGAAGAAATACACACAGGCATGCTCACGCACACGTAGCATGCGTACCAGTCTTCCTAGGTCCTTGTTGTTTTAGGTGTCATCGAGTCAGGTCTGACTCACAGCAACCCTCACAGGGTTCTTGATGGCTGATTGTTTTCAGGATTATTTCAGGAGTGGGCTGCCATGTCCTTCTTTCAATTTTGTGGTGCTGGGATTGAACCCAGGTCCTCGGGGAGTACACAGCAGCACCCTACCAACTGAGCCAAACCCCAATCCTCCTAGGTCCTTAGCTTCCTCTTTACTTAAGTAGCTGGCCCAAGGCACCAGGCTGTGGGAGGAACAGATTTGGAGAAAGGGACCCAGTACTGACACCAGCATTAACAGCCTGGTCAATATACTCCCTAGGCATGGAACTGCAGCCTGACAGGTGCCACTGTCAACTCAAGTATGAGTCACTCACATTTGAACACTGGGAAAGTCCACAGACCACCTCTACTTAAGTTTATAACTGTAACGGGCAGCCTTTCTTAGAAGCCAACAGGCAAAATTCACCCTTCCTCTTGAAGATCATCAGAGAAGGCAACTCCACATAACATGGCACCTCTCACTACCAGGAAATGCTTTATTTGCACCAATCCTTAATCCTCTTCAAACTACTTATGCGTGCCACCTCTTTTCTTAAGCACAAAAGAGACAACACCTACTTCTCATTGCTATGTTATAAGTATTATTTGAGGCTAATAAAGTAATTTCCATTTCTTTAACTTTTCCCCCTGAGTTTTGTGAATGGAGCTCATCTTCAAAGTCATCTAACATGAACTGATATTGCAAGAGGGTTTAGTAATAGAACACCGACTTATAAATGTGGATAACTGAGTGTGGGCATGTAGCTCAGTGCCTGCCTAGCATGCCCTGGGTGTGTGTGTGTGTGTGTGTGTGTTCATGCACATGTGTGTATAGATAGCTACACAGAAATAGATGTCACATTGAAGACGAAGGTGCGTCTGATTAATGCCATGGTATTTTCAGTGGCATCATATGGTTGTGAAAGCTGGACATTGAACAAGGGAGACAGGAAAAGAATTGATGCTTTTGAATTGTGGTGCTGGAGATGTCTACTGAATATACCATGGACTGCCAAAAGAACCAACAGATCTGTCCTAGAAGAAGTGCAACCAGAGTGCTCATTGGAAGCAAGAATGGCCAGACTGCATCTTACATATTTTGGACATGTAGTCAGGAGAGATCAATCCCTAGAGAAAGACATCATGTTCAGGAGAGTGGCAGGTCAACACAAAAGAGGAAAACCCTCCACCAGATGGATTGACACAGTGTCTGCAACAATGGGCTTAAACATAAATAAGATCGTTTGCCTGGCACAGAATCGGCAAGTGTTTCGATCTGCTGTACATAGGGTCACTATGAGTCAGACTCAACTCGATGGCACCTAACAACAACAACAACAATATATATATATATATATATATATATATATATATATATATATATATATATATATATAATATATGTATGTGTCTATATATATATAAAGAGAGAGAGAGAGAGGGAGAGAGAGGGAGAGAGAGAGGGATCTAAGCTCCTTGTTTTACTGGTCTTGTGACTTTGGGCATAGACCAGTGTTTCCCTGGGCATCTGTCTCCTCTTTTATAAGAGGAAAAGGATAATGTCTCTCTCTACAGGATTTCTCAAAGGGGAAAGAGTAATTTCAAGCTATTTATGCATTTGTTGTTAGGTGCCTTCAATCTGGTCTGACTCATAGCGACTCTATGTACAACAGAATGAAATACTGTGCCATGCACATGATCTTTTTATTTATAAGCTGTTGTTGGGGCCTATTTTTCTTCTCACTTTGAGCTGTGCCACATCAGCAAAAGGAGGTCCAAGGGGCTTTACTCCATTTCTGGCATTAAAGTCAGCTCCCTTTGAGGAGGCAACTCTTGCCCAATCATTTCTTGAATGCCTCCAGTCTGGGGGGCTCATTTTCCAGCACTATACCTGACAGTGCTTCTCTGCTATTCATAGGGATTTCAATGGCTAATTGTTTTGAGAGTGGGCTGCTGGTTCTTTCTCCCTAGTCTGTCTTAGTCTGGAAGCTCAGCTGAAACCTGTCCACCATGGATTGCCCTGTTGGTATTTGAAATACCAGTGGCATAGCTTTCAGCATCACAGCAACATTCCAGCCCCCACAGCATGACAAGCTGACAGACAGTGGGGGATTTATGAGTTACATATTAAATATTCTTGAAAGATGAAGTAGACTACATCTGAAGTCCACACGTCTTCTATTTCTAAGTTGAAATGCTTAATGAAATACACTGTTTCAGTTTACACGTAAACTCACCCATTAAAAGAGTCCCTATACTCTCTCACTCTACAGGTATAGAGATTGTTTGAGAAACTTGTTCCTTGTGGCCTCATAAAACTTTGGTGACTAAAACAAACAGTATGAAATGGTACATGTGTGTTTAGGAGTGATGGAAATTTCTGGAATGTTATATATATATATACACATATGCACAAACTGTGAAGATTGATTATATGTAAGAATAAGGTCTTTATGTACTTTGAAATGCTCAAAAATATTTTACTATGAGCACATATTACTTTTATGTACATAAAAAACATAAATAGGCATCATAAATATAACAACTATTACCACCCCCAAATGCCTGCAGCTGTACCACTGTGGCGTCTGATCCCATCAGATCTCGGAAGCTAAGCAGGGTTGGACCTGGTTAGTACTTGGATGGGAGACCGCTTGGGAACACCAGGTGCTATAGACTTGGGAGAAGGACTCAGCAACCCATGCCCAAAAACTAATCAGCCATTGAAAACCCTGCAAATAGCAGAGAAGCACTGACAATACTTTTTCACCTATTGTACGTAAGGTCGCTTTGAATTGGACACAGACTTGATGGCACCTAACAATAACAAACCATCCCCACAATAAAAATGTAGACCATAGGTCTATATCTGAGGCTTCTGTGTTGTAACAGGAATGGTATCACACAGCTTTCAAATATCACTGCCACTATGTAATCCACAGGCTGGATTTAGCTCAGTTGGTAGAGCATTCTCTGAGGCCCCAAGTTCGATTCCCAGCACTGCAAGATTGGGAGAAGGATGTGGCAATCCATTCCCAAGGCAATCCCGAAACAGTCAGACACTGAAAACCTTGTGAGGGTCCCTATGATTCCAACACGACTCAATGACACCTAACAACAACAACATTTAGTCCACATCACTACATGCTCAACATTGAATAGCATTTGTTATTCACAGGCTAAGCGCTGGCATTGTGGTAGACCAGGCAAGTGCTGTAAGTTAAAACCAGAAAGCAAAATCCAACCAATGACCGTTTTCATAAGTAGAGTTTCCTTATGTTTTCTGTGGCTGTTTTTGTGCTAAAACAGTATTGGTAAATAATTGCACCAGAGAACATACCCCGTGCAAAAGCCAAAAATACTTCGTATTTGTCTCTTTACAGGAAAAGTTTGCCATTCCCCGTGTCCCATGATAAGGTTCAATGGCGAGAAACCACAGCCCTGGCCTGGAGTCCAGTGGTGTGGCACTCAACTAGTTCCACAGATGGAGGTATAATTGCACCATGCTGGCAAAGAAAAGTGAGTTGGGTGTTACTACGGAATATCAGGGGCAGTTGACTCAGTTGGGAATATTTTGGAAAGCAAAAACCAAAAAGAGAAAAAACACAACAGGTACAAAAGGCCTAAAACTGGAAGAAAATGAGCATTTTCAAAGGAAAAAAAAGTAACCAGAAAGAAGCCACAGTGGCCAGCACTGGAGGCCTGGCAAGGTGGGTGGTCCCAGATAAGGCTGGAGAGGAAATGGGATCAGGACCAGGCCCACTCTGCAGACTTGATAAAGAGTTGTGTCTTCATCTCCAGAGACATGGGGCACCCCAAAGGGTTTCCAGAGAGGCCGTGGGAGACACGGAGATGAACACTGTGAGAGAATTTCTCTAGCTGCAAAGTGGAGCAGGGCCACAGCAGGACCAGGCAAATGGGCTGACGGCCTGGAAGCTGCTTTGCAGACACCGAGACAAGAGAAGGCAGGTGCGTGGGACTAGGAGTAGAGATGGCAAGGGTTCCAGGAGTGAAGTCGGTCCCGCTGAGGGGTAGAAAGTAAGGCGCCATCAAATCATGTCCAATTAATAGCAACCCTGTGTACAACAGGCGAAACACTACTGCCAGTGCTTCTCTGCTATTCATAGGGTTTTCAATGGCTGATTGTTTCTTGGGAGTGGGTTGCCAGGTCCGTCTCCCAAGCCTACAGCACCTGGTGTTCCCAAGTGGTCTCCCACCCAAGCACTAATCATGCCTGGCCCTGCTTAGCTTCTGAGATCTGAGGGGATCAGACGCAGCAGTGGGATGGCTGCAGGGTGTTGTTCCTTGGTGCCGTCAAGTCGGGTCTGACTTAGAGCCACCTCCTAGGGCTTTCAATGGCTGATTGTTTCGGGTTCTCTTTGGGAGTGGACTGCCACGTCCTTCTCCCAGTTTTATGGTGCTGGGGATCGCCCTGAGGGCCTCAGAGAGTGCACAGAGCAGTGCTCTACCAGCTGAGCAAAATCCCAGCCGCCTTCTCTTACAGCCTCATCTTATTCACAGCAGCACCATTCTTCTGGTTGTTCAAGTCCAACCTCTCGAGTCTTCTGCGACTCCTCCCACTCTCTAACCCCTCACCCAGATTCTTGGATCTTTCTTCAAAGATATATCCAGAACCACACGGTCATCACCCTGCCAAACACACTGCGACCACCTTGGTCAAGTCCCCACTGTCTCTTGCCAGATTACTGAAACTCCTCATTGGCCTCTCTACTTCCTCCCTTAATCCTCTAAGTCTGTTCTTAAAGCAGCAGCCAAGACGAGTCTATTAAAACGTAAGTCAGAGCATGTCAAGACCTTCTGCTCAGAGCCCTGCAAACAGCCTCCTGATTTACACAGAGGAAAACCCAAATTTCTCACAAGCAGTCCGCAAGGACCTCAACGACCCGCCGTCTCCACGCCACCACTCTTCTCTGTCACTTTCTGTCAGCACAGTGGGCTCGTGGTTCAACCTCAACCACAAGGACCGACCGCACCACAGGGCTCTGCACCTACTATCCCCTCAGTTGAGATGCTCTTGCCCTAAACATCCACCTGACTGGCTTTGTCATTTCCATCAAGTCTGAAGCCAAAAATCACCTCCTCAATGACATCTTCCCAGAAAATCCTTTTTGAAACCCCACCTTTTCTCTAATATCCCACATTCTCCATATTTTATTTTTCTCTTTAGCACATAATATTACTTAATATACAAATGGAGAAGCATTGTCAAATATAGTGCTGGAAACTGAGCTCCCAGGCTGGAAGGCATTCAAGAAATGAGTGGGGAGGAGTTGCCTCCGCAAAGAAGAGCCAACCTTAACGCTAGGAATGCAGTAAAGGCCCTGGGGCCTCCATTTGCTGATATGGCCTGACTCAAAATGAGGAGAAACATAGTGGCAGCAACAATGGGCTCAAGCATACAAAGATCATGTGCATAGCAGTGTTGGGTAGTGTTTCCTTCTGTTATACACAGGGTTGCTATGAGTCGGACCCAACTTGGTGGCACCCAACAACAACATCTTTTATTTATTTTTATTTATTACCAGTGTCCTGTATTAAACTTATCCAGGCATGATGGTGCACACCTCTAATCCTAGCGACTCGGGAGGCAGAGGCAGGAGGATTACAAGCTAACACCAGAGGCTGTCTACGTAATTTAGCAAGACCCTGTCTCAAAAAGTAAAAAAATGGGCTAAGGGTGCACCTCAGTAGTACAGCACTTGCAAAGCATGCAAGCTCGAGGGCCTGGGTTCAATCCCCACTACTGTAAAAAACATATATTTAACTTCATGAGAGTAGATAATTTTATCTGTTTTGTTCACTGATCTTTTCCCTTAGAATAGTGCCTGGCACACAGCAGGCGCTCAATAAATATTTGTTGACTAAACAAATCAATCACAGAGGGCTCAGGGCTTTGTTAAAGCGTTACATGTCCTTGCTGACTGGAAGACAACCTCTAAAATTAAAGTGTAATTCAACTAGAACATGTAATTTAATTATATTTTCAAATAATACTCCAGTCATCTGATTATTCCGCAAAATGAAATGTGCCCATATTTTCGGTTTTGATTAAAAATATAAAATGCCCGTGGCTCAATCTCTTTGGATCCAGCCACACTTTTGTCAGGCACTGCGTCAATAAAAGCATGACTAGAATATTAAATGGTGCTTCTAATGTTGCTTCAGTGTATGAATCAACTTCTTTTTTATTTCCCCTTCTTTTCTATAGCCAAAGAGATATACCAGCAGACAGAATTACTGCCACGATACATATCAAGTTTTATGGAATAAAAGGGTAAGTAACCACTGAGTAGACACGAAATGCATTTTGAAGGGCCAACAGTAGTTCTAGGAGAAAGACCAGATTGCTGGAAGCAAAAGCTACTGGCAGGTGAGATTTATTTTCTCGTATTTTTGCTTTTAGAGCTGGCAGTTTAGAAACATAGTTAGAAACTCAAGAAGTAAAACCTTTATTCCCCGCGGAAAGCTCCATCCAATCACCATGAGCTAATAACTAAGCTAAGAGCAACCTGAAATGGGGAGCTGGAGAACTGAGTGGTAGTGGCAGAGCCATAAACCAGCCGAAGAAATGGCTCAATTCAGTAAGACGAAAGTCAAATCAAAACCTAGTCAGTCAGTCAGGTTCTGGAGAGAAAACCCTGGCACTGGAACTGGAAAGCAACACAACAGAGAAGAAAGAGAGCGAAAAGCAATGGATCTGGGGAGCCACAAGCTCCAGTCCAGACTCCGCCCTCTCACAGCGGAGGGGCCTGGGGTAAGTTACCTACCCAGGGTGACTTCAGTTTTCTCAACTATAAAACATGGGTCACAACCTAGAGTTGTTCTGTGGGTAAGTTAGACAGGAAGACCTTTGTCCACAGGGAGGGACCAGTAAATGCTAGCTCCTTTCCTGGACTGTCCAAGTTTATCTGAACTGAAAGAATAGGGTAGAGATTTATTATCACTGATCTGTTTCTAGACATAATGTCCCTGAAACATTCTGCCAATCAAAGGCGAGGCCCTTAACTTGCTCCTGTGAATGACCTGTGAAACAAACAGCAACGATGAATCCAAAGTGAAGAAAAAGCCAGAAAAGGAGAAAAGGGGACAGAAGAGCAGCAAGTGCGGCTCCTGATTCTGCTCTGTGCACCACAATAAGGAGCCGTGAGTGACTGACGGTGGAGCCACCCTGCGCCAAGCACTTCCAGCTGTACCACAGCTGTACCACATCAGTACAATGCCTTTCCCCCATTTTATAACAACGTACCTCTTGAATGCTCAAGACAGAACTGGTACCTGTTTGGTTGTCGCTATTTTCGTTTTTTAACTACCTAATCCCATCATCCCTTCCCATCCTTCCACTCATTCAATTTTTTACCAAGCATTTTCTAAGCACTGATATGAATGTGGGACATATGTCAAGAATCTGAAATGATACACAGGTGAAGGTTCGACATTTTAGGAGAGATTTGTAGAAGCACCTAATTCATCATTCTGTGTGTGTGTGTGTGTGTGTGTGTGTGTGTGTGTGTGTGTGTATTTGTGTACGCCTAGCATCCATTACAGTAGACCTTAATAAAGTATTGCTGTTGTTGGGTGCCGCTGAATCAGATCGGACTCACAGAAACCCGATGTACAAAGAACAAAACACTACCTGACATCGCCAGGCACACAATCTTTTTATGTTTGAGCCCATTGTTGTAACCGCTATATTTCTTCTCATTTTCAGTCATGCCACATCAGCAAAAGAAGGTCCTAGGGGCTTTACTCCATTCCTGGCATGAAGGTTGACTCTACTCTGAGGCGGCAACACTTTCCCAATCATTTCTTGAATACCTTCCAGCCTGGAGGGCTCATTTTCCAGCACTATATTTGACAGTGCTTGTCAGCTATTCATAGGGTTTCCAATGTCTAATCGTTTTGTGAGTGGGCTGCTGGGTCCTTCTCCCTAGTCTGTCTTTGTCTAGAAGCTCAACTGAAATCTGTCTACCATGTGTGGCCCAGCTGGTGTATGAAATACAGGTGGCATAGCTTTCATTATCACAGCAACACACAAGCCCCCACAGCGCAACAAGCTGACAGACATGCGGGGTTAATAAAGGATACCCAGTAATGTTTACTAAGAGTTTGCTGTGGCCCACTTACTATGCTACATGCTTCCTGTGTTATCTTGTTTATTTGTCACAACCACTCTATAAGGTAAATGCCACTACTAACTTTAATAAACAGATGGGGAAAAAGGCTGGAAGAATATAAGGTCACATACAGCTTATCAACTGCAGAGCAGGGATTTGACCCAAGTCTTTTAACAGGAAGTAAGAATCAGAAGTGTCCTGTCTGCTCCATTCTGTACAGAGCCTTAAGTGTATGACGTCTTCTACATACCTGTTCTCTGATGCAATGAAGAGAGGGCTGAGGTTAGAATAAATTAAACAATGTTTCTGTCTCGGGGTGTGTAAGCAAGAAGCCACTGGTGGAAATTAAAGACCAAGGACTTAATCAAGATTCTAACTTGTGACAACTGCTCACATGTTTTTATTAAGATTTGAAACATGACCTTATTGGGCCTTCTGGAAAACCGCTTTAGCAGTTAATCAAAATATCTCCTTCTCTTCAGGGCCATTGCCCCTTGTGTAACATTTATGCTTCCAAATATGTGCTCCCACTTGTCCTACAACTGCTGGAGAACAGAAATGGAGTAGAAATGATGATTCTCACACAGAAGATGAGACTTCAAGTCCCAACACTAGAGCGATAGAGCCATGGTGAGCTCAAGAATCCCTGTAGTGCATAAAAAGAGCAACTAGTTACACATCCAAATCCAAACTGTGTGACCTCAGACACACACATAACCTCTCTGAGCCATTTTCTTCATCTCTACAATGAAAAGGTAATATTATATCTATTTCATTAAAGATTGTTATTGTCACTGTCATTGTTATTACTTAATATAAGGCTAATCCCTTCCAGTGTTCGGGTTTATGAAATGATAAAGTCTTATATGTTGGCTTTGGGCATGAGTTGGCAAGGCACTCAGGAAAACATTGGTTTCTTACACAAAATTTCTTCCATTAACTGGAAAGAAGTTGAAAAACAAAAAGGTCTGAGGCCCCCTGCACTAACCAGACCCCCACTCTGGGGTTCTGGCATCTTGAGTGGACGCCCTCCAGACCATCGCCATGACGCCTATGAGATGTTTTCCCCTCTCTTTCTTGCCTTCTCTCCATTTTCAATTTAAAGGTGAGCACATTCCACATAAGACCACAGCAGCCCTGTTTTCTCTCCTTCACTTTAAATGTCTCGTTCTGTCCCTCACAGGCCTCTGTCAACCTCCGGGTGAGCAGACATGGGAGCCTGCACACAAGGCTACAGGGCTCTCAGGCAGAGAAGAGGTCCAAACCACTGGGGACGGTTCCGAAGGCCGCAGCTAGGACTGACAAGGTGTCCCTGGAGGAGGGTCCAGCTCTGCATAGGGAGCATGTTTATAACAGAAGCTGCTGGTCAGCAACAGGGGCAGCTTCTGACACAGGCGGCTCTCTACAGAGAGCGCAAGCAGAACCTCTCCCTACTGCTGCCTGACTGACCCGCCTTCTTCTCCTTCTCATTCAAAACAAATTACTTTTCCACACTTACTAAGTACTTCCTGTGTGCTAGGCACTAGGAATAGCCTGCAGCCATACCATGGTGTCCAGTCCTGTCAGATCTGGGAAGCTAAGCAGGAATGGGCCTCCTTAGCACTTGGATGAGAGACCACTTGGGAACACCAAGTGCTACAGGCTTGGGAGAAGGACCCAGCAACCCACTTCCAAAACAACAATTAGCCACCGGGCATGGTGGCACACACCTGTAATCCCAGTGACTTGGGAGGCAGAGGCAGGAGGAACCCAAACTCGAGACCAGAGGCAGTCTGTGTAATTTAGCAAGACCCTATCTCAAAAAGTAAAAATATAGGCTGAGGGTGCAGCTCAGTGGTATAGCACTTGCAAAGCATGCAAGGGCGAAACCCTGGGTTCAACCCCCAGTACCACCAAAATAAAATTAAAAAAAAAAAAAATCAGCCACTGAAAACCCTATGAATAGCTAAGAAGCACTGACAACAGTGTTTCGCCTGTTGTACTTAGGGACACTATGAGTCGGACACCAACTTGACAGCACCTAACAACAACAACAGGCACTAGGAACGTAAGAATAAGATGTTATCCTCAGCCGTCAGGCTCAAGCTGAGGAGACGGTCAGATGAACAAGCAGTTACAAAACAGTGTTGTAAGGACAAAAAGGAAGATACAGGAGAAGGGCAGGGGTGACCCACTAGCAGGTGGACCTCACCCGGGCGGGGAATTCTTTGTGGAGGAGGGGAGCCAGCAGAGTTGTGGTGAAGGATGGAGGAAGCGAGGGGCCAGACAGGAGCAGTGGAGAAAGGGCATTTTGGGCAAAGGGAGCTGGAAGGCTAAAGACAGGCCTGAAGGGGCAGCTCATGAGAGGAACTGCAGACAGCTCCAAAATGCAAGCACATAAAAGAGGGTGGGGCATGATGGGAAACAGGGCTGGAGCTGGCGCCAGGAGCCAGGCTGTGCTGGGCCCTGTGAGAGGCATTGGGCAGTCTCAGCTTTGTCCTGAAAGTGCCGAGGAGCCAACACCTCAAAGGTTTTAAGCACCGCTGTGACTAAGTGTCTGTGGTGTTCCCTTTACAAGGTTCTTTTCCATCAAGAAATTCAGGACGGCCTTGAAAGGGCTGGGCTGGGCTGTGGGGATCCCAGCGATGCTGCAGCTCTGCAAGGCGCACCGTTGCGGGTGGGCACGGGGCTCCCTTGCCTGCCTGCTTCTTCTTCCCTACCTGCTGGGCCTCCTGGGGCTGCTGAGCTCACAAGAAGGTGACTTGGCGAGATTAGCTACGGAGAGCACCCAGGAGTAGGCACAGAGCCCCAGCGTCTGCCTGCAGTGGCGCCCTGGCTGGGAGGCACGGCTCAGGCAGCAGGCAGCAGCACTCAGGCCGGCCACAGCAGCCGGCCTACACCCCCTAACCCCCTCGACCCCCAAGTACTCTTTGGCCCCAGGCTGACTTGACCTGAGGTTAGGAACGGGGTGCAGGAAAAGCTCCCTGCAGTGCTCAGCCTGGCGACCACTCCAACCCCTCCAGCATGGGGCGGGGGTCTGGCCTCCCTCACTATTCAGAACCACTTCACAGCCCATCTCTCTAGCTGCTATTTGGAACTACTTCCCTTCCATCCCCACTCTCTCTTATTTCCCACCCTCATCCCTCCTTACCCTGCCCAGGGTCCCCACTGCCTCTGTGACTTAGCTCTCTCCACTTCCTCTCTGCTAAATCATGCTCCTTCATTAGGACTTCATTAGGACTCCTTCATTAACTGCATAAATGGCTCTGCCTCGAAGCCTTCCTGATGACTCCTTTCCACCGGCTCCTCCCTTCCACCAGAGCACTTACCTGTTCCACCCACTCCCCGAGGTGATTCCTGAATCTGCCCTGCCCATATTGCTGCTTGAATTTTGCCCCCCCTCCTCCTCTTCCTTCTCCTCCTCTTCCTCCTCCTCATCTCCCTTCTGAACTCCCTTTTCTCCTTCCAGGCACAGCACAAATGTCATCCTGACCCTAAGCCTTTCCCTATCACCTTAAATTCATTAAATCTAAGAGATCTTTACCTTTGTTAATTTACGGTCTTTTGCTAATGTCACAATAGCTAGTACTTATGCACCAGGCATCTCTCTGAGAAATTTATATATAGTAACTCATTCAATCCCCACAACCAACCTGTCATTATCTCCAAGGGAGCCTGCCCAAGTTTATAGCTATTCAGCGGAGAAACTGGGATTTGATCACACACACAGCCTGGTTTTAATCAGATGCAGTGCCTCCTCTCCATGCAGCAAACACTACCTGCAGGCCAGGAAGCCCTTGAGTTCTGGAGCCACACTCAGCTACGCATCTGGCAGCGGGTGATTAGTAAATCTTTTCTGAATTTAATTGACACTTGTTTAGCAAGCATTCCCATGACTTCTTCCTGTGTGCATTTTGTCTCCTCCAGCTGCCCATGAGATCCTCAGGAAAAAAGGACCAGGTCATCGGTTTTCTTCCCAGCCCCAAATCACAATGCATTAATGAGGAGCTGGGGGACAAGCAGTACTGGGTGCTGTAGCAGTGCACGCGGGGAAAACGGATTTTAGATTAAAATATGTCTTAAGTGTGTAGGACTTACAAAGTCCTTTTCACATGCCTGATCTCATAGGTCCTGACATCAGCAAGTAAAGTAGGTTGGAAGGATGTGGAGAAGGCAAGGCAAGCAGGTGCAGACTTACTGAGGCCCAGCTGAGATCTCAGAGCTGCAAAAACCTGCACGGGATCAAAATCTCTGGCTCTGAATGAAACACCTGCAAGCCGCCCTGTTGTTCACCTGGCAGGGTGCTAGGCAGCTGTGGCCATAGGCAACCACGGTCTGTGGGACAGCTCCTCCCCCACAGCCTAGGCAGAGGCGAGTCTGGTGAGTGCACAAGAGGTGCAAGAGAAGGTGTTCTAGAGAGTTGTGGACTTAGGGGCGATGCAGGGTGTGTTACGGGCGGGCCAGCAGGTTCTGCAGGGCCTGCGCGCGGCCTCTCGGACTGTTTGGCCACTGTTATCATATAGAACACCACGAGAGGCCGCATGAAAGTGGTCTGATATAGATACAGAAACGAAGAGTCAGGAAAGACTGGTCTGTCCTTTCCATCAGCTGGAGGTAGTTGATGTTTCCCTACATTTGTAACCATCCCATTGCATTTCTAAAACTCCATGCCTTACGAATTGTTCCAACACAGTACATTTTGAGATCTAATTTAAAACTGTCATGTGCAGAGGCTCTACAAGGGAAGCTCTCCCTCATAAAAGAGCAATGACTTTTGAGCCAAAAGATCTACCCTATCTTACCAGCCACATGGTCTTCTGAAAGTCTCTTCGCCCACCGAAACCTCAATCTTCCCTCCTGTGAAATGAAGATGAAAATGCCTACCCACCCCAAAATTAACGCCGGGCAATGACATCCGCCCGGCCCGCGAGCGCCCAGCCTAGGCTGTCCGGGGTCCGCGCGGTCTCCTGGCCCTGCCTCACGCGCCTCGCTACTCGGAAAACGAAGGAGACGCTGCAGATGTCTGCGCCGAGCTGCGGGGAGACCCACCCCCCGGGGACCCCCCGCCCCGTCTTTTAAGTGAGGGTCCGCAGGTCTTCAAGCTTTCCCGATGGCGTCGATCCGAAGCCGGGTCTCCCGGCTCGAGGCTCGGAAGGCGCGGGGGCTGCCTCCCCGCGCCCGCCCGCCCCCGCGCCGCGCGCTTACCTGCGGCTCCACCAGCCAGCGCTGCTCCCGGCCGCCGGGCGCGGGCGGCGCGGAGCGGAAGGCCGAGAGCACGGGGATGCGGTCGCGGGTGCTGTAGAGCGTGGCGAAGCGCGCGGCGCCCGCGAAGCGCTGGCAGATCCACACGGGCGCCTCGGCCGCCAGCCCCGCGGGCGGGCTCCCGCCGTAGAAGAACTGGTCGCAGTCGCCGAAGCCGGCCTCGCCCTCGCCCACCCGCCGGCCCTGCAGCAGCCCGGCCAGGGCGAGGACGCCGCCCAGCGCGAGCCAGCGCGCGGCGCCCATGGCTGCCTCTGCAGCGCTGGGGGGCGACCGCGGCGCGGGCTCTGCGGCGGGGCCGGGCGCGGGGCGGGGCCCCTCCCGAGGCCGCGCCCCTTCTCCGCCCCACTCCCGGCCTCCCGGAAGACGGCTGCGACCGCGACCCCGGGCTGCGCCGCGCTGCGGACACCGGGCACCTCCGCGGGGATGCGCGGTGCGGGGTCCGGGCAGAGCTGCGCTGGAGCGAGGCGGGAGGCGGCCGCGGGCTGCGTGCCCAGCCCCCTGCTCTACCCGCTCCTGGGCGCCGTCCAGGGCAGCTGGGCATAGACCCTGCCTGAAATCCGATGAAGATCGGGCTCCCCGTGCCCACCGAGACCCCGGCGAAGAAGTCCCGTGAAGGGCAGTTACCAGCCGAGGCAGGCAGCACAGCCCTGCGGAGGTTTACTTGGTGCAAGGGTTAGAAACCAAACTGACACCCAGGAAGGACGATCGGCCACCATCATTGGTTGATTGGTTGGTCTACTCATTCCTTCGTTTATTCCGCTGAATGCCTGCGTGCCAGCCCAGGTTAGGCTCTGGGTCACTACCCTGCTAACAGCAGGGTCTCTGCCTAGTGGGACAGCTTGTCATTAACCAAAACACTTGCCATTAAAGGAACAACTGAAAACTGAATGTGGACTCAAGGAGGGGTTCAGGCTATAGTCTGGAAAAGTGGTGTCTGAGCTCAGACCTAGAGAACGACATTAGTTAGGCGAAGAGGAAATCAGCAAGTGCTAACTGGTCCTACCGAAGAAGGGAATATATGTGGAGGACTTAAGGAAGGTTGGTGTAGATAAAGAGCAGAGAACTGGGGGGAAGAGTGTGGAAAAGGGAGTCATCATTCAGGACGTAGTAGACCGGGGCCTTCAAACATCTTTGGACAAGGCCCACAAGGGGAAAACAAGTTTTATTAAGTAATTCTTATGTTTACCACTGCCGTTGCAATGTTGTATTTCTGCTCTATTCTACTTCGTTCCATGGCTTCAAAAAAATGCTGGTGGTGACCTGCAACATTGTTTCTATGGCCCATGAATGCGTCATGACCTGCATTTTGGAAGGAATATCATCAATTATGTTGAGGAACATGGTTGTAATCTCAGCACTTGAAAGAGGCAGGAGGATAGCAAGTTCAAGATCAGCCTGAATGTATGTAGAAAGTTCTAGGCCTGGGCTATGTAGATAGACCTTGTCTCAAAATAATAATAATAATAATAATAATAATAATAATAATAATAATAGAAGAAGAAGAAGAGGAGGAGGAGGAGGAGGAACAGGCGGGGGAGGAAGAGGGGAATTTTTTTTTAAAGTCATGTTGAGGATTTTGATGATTCAGTGGTGACGACACAATCTCATTGGCTTTCTGAGCAGAGTGGTGGAATCGAGTAATCCCGAATGAATAAAAAAAATTTTTTAATTGCAGTAGTCCAGATGAGAAATGGTCCCTTAGAGTGGGCAGGTGGGAAGAGAGAGCCAGAGCGCTTACTCAGGGCCAGATGCCTCTACTGACATCTTAGTCTTTCATCTCATTGCCCCGATGTGCTTGTTCCCTGAGGAGCCAAGGACAGTGCCTGCTGACGTTGCCAGAGATGGCACAGTGAGTCTGGACCAGATTTAAAGTACATCTCTCTCTAATCCCCAAGCCTGACCTTTCCTCTAAGCCTAATCTAGAAGGTGAGTCTATAAAGTAAGAGACTAAGTTTCAAAGGAACACACTTTGTGGCCAGCGTGTGGCACACGCCTGTTATCCCAGAGACTCCGGAGGCAGAAGCAGGAGGATCACTAGTTCAAGGACAGAGGCATCCTACAGAATTTAGCAAGACCGTGTCTCAAGTTTTAAAAAATGGGCTGGGAGTGCACCTCAGTAGTAGAACACTTGCAAAGTATGCACAAGGTCCCCAGTTCAACCCTCCAGCAACACAGAGGGGGAGGGGGTGGAGAGAGAGAGAGAGAGAGAGAGAGAGAGAGAGGGAGAGACCAGAACTTCAGAACAAATTCCTTGCAGTTTTCAGAGTCTGAAAGTAGTGACTATGTTTGGTCTCTGAAATGAAACCTACATTTATATCTTAAAAAAAGAAAAGACACACTTAGCCTATTGCCACAGCCGAAGCTGGACATGGAGTCCATTCGATCTGGAGGGATGACCTGGCCACTTGGCCCTGGCGTCTCACTGAAGTCATGTCCTCTTGCTAGGCCTTAGTCAGTCCTCTCGTGGGGATGACGTCTCTCTTGGGACGCTCTGAGGGCTATGAGTTTTAGAGGATTTTTTTAATATTTATGTTGTGTTGTAAGATCACAGGCAGTGCCTCCTTAATTTCTGGACCACGAGACTACCACAAAGTCAGAAGTGACAAGCACCAAGAGCAGTGAATATGTTGTGTTTTAACAAATGCAGAAAGACAAGACAGCAAATGCTACCACAATATCTGTGGTACATTAACATGTTGTTCCTCAGAATTTCTAGATCCCTGCTCCCCCATAAGCGTAAGTTCCTCTGCGCCTACTCCTTTACCCTCAGCAACAGATTTGAGTTCCCCTCAGCCTCCATCAGTGGTTGACAGACACATACGCAGGACATTTCATGCCCCACAGATAACTCTGCCCACTTTATTTCCTTTAGTTCATAGCACAAGACAATACTCTTTTTGTGTGTTTACCTTTCAAGGATAAAATCGTAATTTTGAACTTACTTTTGCAAATTACAAATGTCCTTACCCCAAGATTTTGGAGCAATCTACAGAGTGGGAGTGCCTTGATCTCATAAAATTATTTCCCAGCTGCTCATTTCTGGAGAAGAATTTCATTAGCAGCATTTTGCTGTGCAGTACACATATGTCCATCAATAAGACACTGCTCTCTCTCACTTTGGCCCCCTCAAGTCCCTTTTCCTTTCCACTGACTCTTCTCACAGTGGAGAAGCTCTCACCCCTGTCCTCTTAAGTCTCCACACTCCCAGCCCGCCTAGCCTAACATCTGTCAGTAGCCTTCAGCGAAGGCCCAAAGAACAGTAATGGCTGATATGAACTGAAGTGGCTTTTGATGTAACTTCTATGGCCTTGCTAGTTCTGTCCTAAATTGTTTGAAAATCTGAGCCTACCTCGACACCCCCCCCGCCCCCAGCCAGTATCTGGACGAGCGCTGCAGCCCTGCCTCACACTGGCAACCAAGCCGTTCTCATCTCTCCCACCTGGCGCTCTTCCCGTCATCCCGCCTGCTCTAGTCTCCAGCTGGAGTGGCTTCCTAACACAGACAATCCTACTCCCACCCTCTAATCGCTCGCCCTTCCCCTTAGGAGGCAGCCTCCCTCCTGCGCTGACTGCAGACCACTGAGCCCCACCCACCTTCATGGTCTCACCTACTACCATGCCCACCCAACACCATTCCTCTTCTTGCAGTTCCACAAACATGCCACACCCTTTCTTGTCCTTGAACCCTTGCGTCATACACTATTTCTCTTGGCTTTTTTTTTTTTAATCATACTCTCAAGTCACCTTCTTGGCAAGCATGGCCCACAACCACCTCCTCCCCTATGTGAGGTTAAGAGCACCTTCTAATTGTACCTACTGAGTTCATTATTTCCCCTGTATCATTAGCATTACCTTTGTCCTTAGACATAAACAGTCAGCCTGTTAATAGAGGCACACTCCAACATGGTGAGAAAGAAAAAGAAAAGGAAGAGAAAGAAAAGAAAGGAAGGAAGGAAGAAGGAGAAAGCAAGCAAGCAGGAGGGAGGGGGAAAGAAGGAGAGGGGAAGAAAGAGAAAGGGGGAGGGAGGGGAAGAAAAGAAAGAATCCCTTTTCTAAGAAATATCACTTAGGTTCTCATTGCTTTAATTCATTTATTCATTCTCAATATTTCTAATTTTAAGTTATTTTAATTTATTTACATTTTTTTGAGGTACGGGGGATTGAACCCAGGGCCTTGCACATACTTTGCAAACACTCTACCACTGAGCTGCACCCCTAGCCCCATCCTTTTACATCTTGATATCTTCCCTCCCCCCCTTTTATTATGATCTGACCTTTGAGTAGGATTTTTCCTTCTTGTAATTTTGAGTCAGCTCCCTCATATGAATGAGAACATGTTTTGTTTCTCTTTCTGAGCCCGTGTTCGTTCACTTAAAATAATTTTCTCTAATTCCAACCATTTTACTGTGAATGACCCTATTTCATTTTTCTTGATTGCTGAGTGGTATTCCATTGTGTATATATACCATAGTTTTTTTATCCATTCTTCTGTTGAAGGGCACTTTGGTTGATTCCATATCTTTGCTATTGTGAAAAGCACTGCATTGAACATGAAGATGCAGGTGTCTCTGTGGTATGATGACCCATCTCCCTTTGGGTAAATTCCCAATAGTGTTATAGTGGGGTCATATGGTAGATCTATTTTTTAGTTTTTTGAGGTACCTCCATATTGATTTCCACAGTGGTTGCACCAATTTACAGCTCCACCAACAATGTAAAAGTGTCCCC
>VMDO01007580.1:0-18772 GCA_007922755.1 Pedetes capensis | reverse complement strand
AGTCACTCAGACGCTTTACTCATTCTTCTTACAGTGCGAAGGACGATTGAGGCTCGGATGCAGCGAGATGACCCAAGCCCGCCTTCTCCAGATGAGGATGAACTGCCTAGCTGGGCGCTCCTGCCTAGTACCTGGCACAGCACTGTTGAAGACACCAGACTGCTCGGAAGGAAAAACAGGCTCAGTTTCTGCCCTGAGGCCTCATTCAAATTAAATAGATGGTCTGCTTCCCCTGCATACTGATGGGGACACAGGGAAACTTATTCATTCAGTCAGCAAACTTGAGTGAACCACTCTGGGCCGGGCTCCATGCTAATTACTATGGATGCAGAGTGAATAAGATATGGCCCTGGCCCTCCTGAAACCCACAACCTAAACTTTCTACCAGGTCGTTTCTATTTTCAACACACAATTTTAAACGTTTATTTCAGAAATCCGTCTGTCCAAGTATGCTTTTTATTGTAACTAAGAGTTTAAAACAATTACTGTTTATTTTTATCACTAGAAAAAAAAAAGAAAGGAAAACATTCAGTCCTTTCTAAATCTGCCCCTGTCTGCGTGTGACAGCATTGGGGAACTGCGAGAGAACTCCACAACGTGGACAAATGGGAAAACTCAGGTCTGGGCCTCAGGAAGCTTTGGCTTAAATCAAAACTGCCACTCACAAGGTTTTTAAGCTCTTTGAGCCTTAAATTCCTCATCGTTAAAATGGAGATAATAATGCGTGCCTCATATTGTTTATGTGGAAATTAAGTGAGATAGCCAGTGTGAAGCAACTGACCCACGGCAAAACTCAGTTAATGCTAGTCCTCTCATTTAGGAAAAAATATGTAATCATGAAAATCTGAAATGTGTAAGTATTTTGGGCCTTTGTTTATTTTCAAAAACATTAAATTTAGTTTATAAACTGCTTAGCTGGAGGATTCAGCCTAATTTTAAAAAAGAATCAAAGCACAGAGACTTTCCAGCACCACCTTCTGGGACTCACAGATCCTTGATCCAGTGACTTCAGCCAAATGTCAGACAGTTTGCCCGAGTACCAGCTCTGGGATCAGGGCGGGGGCGAGGGGGCTGACAGAAGATGCTCACTGAGGCCCACGTCTGTAAGCCAGTGGCCACATAGGAGGCAGCAGAGACAGGCAGAGGTTCTCTGCCACAGTGAGCCTCGTTCACCGCCACGGTGTGTGAGGGTCAGGCAGCTAACGTACGGGAGGGGGAAAGCTTCCTGGCAGACGTTCACAAACACTTCCATTGCCTCGCAGAGCTGAGGTGAGGGTGTCCTGAGGACAAGGGAGGAGGGAAGAAAGTCCCAGGTGTCCATGTTCAGAACATGAAGCCGCGCAGCGCATCACCACCCTCAGATTGCAGCTAGGAAGGCTTTATTGAGGAAGAACCATGGCCGCCGAAGTATCCAGCGATCCCCCAGGCTTGTGCCTGGTTCCCCTGGGTCCTGATTTTGGCCCCCAGTGGTGACTGGATGACTGTTATTTTCACTACCATAATGCTGCTGATGTCCATATGAAGAGGTCTCCTCTTGTTTTCTGTTTTGTCTATTGTTTTTTAATACCCCTCATTCTTCCCCAAGAGTTCTGCCTACATTTCCAGCGGCAGCTACATGATGGCCTCCATCCCTGAGTCCCACAAAAGTCCATCCCCACACCTGGCCCAATGCCGCATGAGCCTCTGTCCCTTGCAGCAAGTTCTGCCACTAAAGTCACTGGGCACTGCGCATTTGGGGCCCTTGTCTGTGGATTATTAATCTGCTCTGCATGTACCCTGCACTCAACAATGAGGGCATTTGTCACAAATCTAATATTAGCAACAAACACAAGTCACATCATCTTGTATAAAGAGCATATTGAGGGAGAAACATTTGGTCACTTGCAGAGACACAGCAGCAATAAACAAGGAGCTCTGTCAAAGGCTGGAGCTCTCTCTTATGCAGGGGAGGGGAAGCTTCAGGCCGGGTGGAGGAGGGGAAGGATGAATAGTAGAAACCTCCCTTCCTCCTCCTGTTCTGCTGTTCCAGGAGAATATGGCCTACTCTGCACAACTTCTGCAATATCTCGCCCCAGCAGGCAGAGAGGTCCACCATGATCCTAGCGGGACATTCAGGGGGCTGGGATGGGGGGCAGGGTCAGCCTGGGCATGTAGAAGGTGTGCCCTGGCAGAGGGTCTACCAAAACAAGCCCAGAGAAAGTCGCCTGAATTAAAAAGCTTTGGCCATGTGACGCAGACACCTCCAGCTATCTTAGGTCTTCTAGCAGTGCCAAAGGTAGAACAACATTATTTAGGTTAGTTGCCATGGCTCAGGGAACGTTCCCAACCAAAGTGGCCTATTTAGAACACCGAGCATGGGGGGGGGGGGGGGGGGGGGGGGGGCGAGATGGTACACACCTGTGATCCCAGCACTCAGGAAGCAGCAGGAGGAGGATTTAGAGTTTGCTCCCAGCCTAGGCTACATAGCGAGTTCAAGGCCACCCTAAGATATGTAGTAAGACCCATGTCTCAAAACCAAACAAACAAAAACAAGGACTGGGGTGGGGGGGTACCTCAGTGGCAGAGCACTTGCCTTACATGCTCAGATCCCTGGGTTCAATCCCTAGCACTGCAAAAGCAAACAGAAAACCCGCCAGGCATGCCGCAGAGGTCAACATGCCAGCGCTGGCCTCTGGAAATGGTTTATTTATCCCATGGGGCTTTGGAAGGCTTTTGTTTTGTTTTGTTTTAATTAGCTGCCAAACATTGAAAACATTTCAACAACATCTTAACATTTTTCATAAACTTCCAAGTTTCCAGCTTCTCTTGATAATTCAGAAAATGACAGCCTTGTGACACTCATTCCCACATGACAACTGTCAACTGTCTCCTACCCCTGTCCCCGAAGAGTCCTCGGCCTTGCAGTGAGACATGAGCCACTGTCTTGACAGCAACACTCAGAGAACTTGCGGGAGCCTGCTGGGAGCTTGGGCTTTCTACCAGCGCTCAAGGATCTGACAAGAGACGGTGGGAAGACATCTCTGACAAGGACCAACAACTCTGTGTCCTGGGATCAGCGCACAGGAGCAGAAGCAACAAGAAGAGCCCCATCTCAAGGAAACACAAGCTTCCGTTGCGGAAAAGCCAAACCCTGTCAGCACCAGGACTTGAGAGAAACAAGGCCAATCCACAGGGCCTGGCTGTGTGAACTGCAACAGAGGGAAACAGAAGCTTTGGCCCCAAGCCTTGTCACGTGTTCTTTGGACTGGAATGGGGACCAGGGCATGCTGGGGGCAGGGAGGGAGGAATGCATCGTGTCCCTTCTTACTTCTACTTTTCTTTGGGACTGAAAAGCAAAACAAACCAGAACTCTTGCTAGCAATTGCTGAAGAAACAAAACTCCCATGAACCCCTGCAGCCTAACTTCTTACGGGCCAGAGGGCAGAGGAGAGGCTCTCAGCCTTGACTGTCTATTTTCACACATTAGTGTTACCCAGGGGGCTTTAAATTTTTTTGAACTGCAGACTTTTTTGGTGAGGGTGAGGCTCAGACATCAGTGTGTTTCAAATAGGATTCCGATGAAAAGCCAAGATTGAGAACCGGTGCTAGAGGTGCTAGAGCAGGGCTCTAGCTCTCAAAGGGAAACTTGCCCACGGTGCACCTGGCAATTTAATTAGACATGCACATCCTGAGCTTCTGCACTTTTTTTTCAAGTGCTGGACCAACTCAGCCGCACCCCTAACCCATCTTTTTTACTTTTTGAGACAGGGTCTCTCTAAGTGACTCAGACTGCCTCTGGTCTTGAATTTGCGATCCTCCTGCCTCTGCCTCCCCAGTTGCTGGGATTGCAGGCGTGCACCGTCGCTGAGCTTCTGCATTTCTAACAGGCTTGCAAAAGACGCCCAGGTGGCAGGGTCCAGGCCCACATTGGGAGAGACAAGGGGCTAGAGACCTTTGCTTGTCATTCTCTTTTCTGGTCCTTCAGTAAGGAAGAAGCAAGTCTGCCACTTTTAAGTCTGAAAGTAGTAGAAATAACAAAAGGAATACTATTACTATTGAGCCTGCAGCTGTAGCCCTCTGGCATCCAATCCCGTCAGATCTCAGAAGCTAAGCAGGGTCAGGCCTGGTTAGTACTTGGATGGGAGACCACCTGGGAACACCAGAAGCTGTAGGCTTGGGAGACGGACCTGGCAACCCACTCCCAAAAATCAATCCGCCATTGAAAACCCTATGAACAGCAGAGAAGCACTGACAATAGTGTTTCGCCTGTTGTACGCAGGGTTGCTATGAGTCGGATACCAACTGGATGGCACCTAACAGCAATGATTACTATTGAAATAATAAAAATAGTAACTAACAATTATAAACCATCAACAATAGGTAGAATTTGTTATGTGCTTCTTCCTGCAAAACACCATGCTGAGGTTATACTATTTAAAAATATCCGCCAGGAAGATGCAAAGTAGCGGCTATTCTTCCCTTGAGCTGGTTGTTACTCACACTGCTTTATTCATTGAGGGTGATGGCTCTCACCTGCAATCCCAGCACTAGGGCGGCTAAGGAGGGGGATCTTGAGCTTCCGGCCAGCCTGGGCTACGATAGCAAGACCTCAGCTCAAAATTTCTCAACAAGTGTTTTACTTATTATGCTACCCCGCTTCCCATCATTGCAACAAAACACCCTGAGCAAGTCCATTAAAGGAGGAAAGATTTCACTGGCTCACAGCCTCGCAGGTTTCAGTCCATGGCTGTCCCACTCCAGTGCTGTGCCTGGGGCAATGCGGACCATCATGGTGAGAGTGCACAGGGGAGCAACGCCGCGCCTCCAATGGCTGCCAGAAAGCAGACAGTCAGGAAGGGGCCCTGGAAGAAATATACCCTTAATGTCATGCCCCTGGTGGCTACATCCTCCAACTAGGCCCACCTCTGACGAGCACCTGAAGCTATGAACTCATCAATGGATTGTTGTTGTTGTTGTTGTTAGGTGCCGGCGAGTGGGTGTCCAACTCATAGTGACCCTCATAGGGTTTTCAATGGCTGTCTCGGGATTGCCTTGGGAGTGGATTGCCAGGCCATTCTCCCATTTTTGTGGTGCTGGGAATTGAACTCAGGACCTCAGAGACTGCAGTGCAGCACTCTACCACATGAGTTAAATCCCAGCCCCCATCAATGGATTAGTGGAGTTAAAAAATTTTGTGGTGCTATATTACTAGCTGTCTGGGCCACGCGCCGCCCATGGGCTGTGGTTGGACATTCCTGATCTAAAGAGATTCTCAGTATCATGCTCGTATCATGCTCGGATTCCGTATCATGCTCGGCATGGGAAGGTGCTTAACGGTGCTTACTGAGTACGTGAAGTCAAGTCTGGTTTTGGAATATGGGAAACAGTTTATTCTCTGACTCTTCAAGTTATTTCGACCTGCTGCTTAGAACTGTATATCTTATTTTAAAAGTTAGTGTGAAACAATATTTATTTTATCTATTTTTCATACTATCCTTTTATCAGGTCATATAGTCAGACAGGAATAGGATTTAGCTCAGTTGGTAGAGCGCTGCTCTGCAGTCTCTGAAGTCCCAGGTTCAATTCCCAGCACCACAAAAATGGGAGAAGGACATGGCAATCCACTCCCAAGGCAATCCCAAAACAATCAGCCATTGAAAACCCTATGAGGGGCACTATGAGTCAGACATGACTTGACAGCACCTAACAATAGTCAGTCAGTCAACAATATTCATGGAGTCTTCAGCATACAGAAGAAAGATAATAACCAGTTGCATTCATCAGATTTAAAACCTGAGGTCAAATTTTAGGCACAATAAAGTACTTAGGATCCTAGATGGTCGTATGTAAGTACAGTCAAGATAACACCATCTCAGGAGAGGTGAAATTAGGACACTTGGTTCCAAAAGAGGTTCTCAGATGAGAGAAATGTATCCTGTAGACCCTTGACATTCACCAGAAGTGGATCCTGAGATCTTTGCAAATTCCTCGTTACAGTGCTTTCCTAAATATTGTCCTTATCTGGGGCCAGGGTATTCCTGTGTATTGCCCCACACTCTAAATCCACATCCTGTCCAACTCTCATATCTAATATCTCACCTGGTAGATATTTTTCCTGGCAATCCTTGCCACAGGCTCCTTGGAAGCTAAGTGTCCCTTCCTTCCTTCCTTCTTTCCTCCATATTAGCTGCATAGCCCTGTGCAGATATGAGCCCCAGCAAAATTCCAAGGTATGGACTGCGTGGAATGGATTCGGGGTTGCTCATGAGTAGCTGAAATGGCGGTTAACCTAGTGAGTTCCAGAGAGTGCCTTTTTCTGACAGAGTCCTACCTAATTCAACAGAAGTATGAAGTACCTAGTGTGAGTTAGACATATGTCACTCTCACTGACACAGCAGCAAACCAAAAATGGTCTTGCTCTCGTAGTATTGGCAGCTGGTAGGAAAGATGGTGCCATTTGCATGGCTAGCTGTGAGTTACTAGTGCTTTCGAAAGCTCAATGGCCCTCAAGTTCCTCCAATCCCAGTTTACCTAAGACACCAAACACTCCAACTCCTCACTGCTGTTCTGAATGGGTTTGCACTAACTGAGCTGGCACATCTGGGTCTGCCTCTGCCCCTTCCAGATCTCTGCCTTGGCTCCCACTCCCTCACACCTACCATACCCTTTACTAACCTGTGAGCACACCTAAGGGCAGTTGAACTTGGCCCTCTGCGCATAAAGATGCGCTGCTCCCATGTCCACATGGCTTGCTTAAAAACTACATCCCCACGAGGCCACCCTATCAAAGATAGAGTCCCTGTCACTCTCTAGTCCCTTACTCTGCTTTATTTTTCCTCATAGGCCTTTGGATTACTTGGCATGTTATTACTTGTCACTGTTGATAACAAAACTGTAGGCTCCAAGAGAGTAGAAATTGACCTTTTTATTGTTGAGTCCCCAGCTCAGAGAACAGTAGCTAGTGCACAGTGGATTCTCAGTAAGCCCTGGCTGAACGAATTCATTCATTCGAATGGGCCTGAAATACATAGACAGGCACATTGTGAATCATTTAAGAAGAGGCTCTGAGGGATGAAACAAAAACGTAGATGTTGATGAGTGTAGGATAAGACTCTCTCAGAGGTCTCTAGGCCTAGGTATAATCCTTTCTGAAGTGGATAACTCTGAACAATTAGGATACAAGTGTGCCAGCATACTGGAGATAAGGAAATGCAGAAATCCATCAACACAAACATTACATCTTTGCAGGGTGGCACTTCCAGTAATGATACCCTTCCACTACGCTATGACCCGCCTTTGTCGCACTGGAAATTGTTCATCTCCATAACATCCACCGTTTGCAATGAGGAGCACCATGACAAGGTTAGGGGCCTCGGTGTGGGTGGCTGGTGAGGAGAACAGAGGCCTCAAGGCTGCCGGAGAGAGGGCCGCTCCTCGCTGTGGTTCTCTTTGACCCAGGTGATTTCCATCTCGCTTACCCTGTAGCCAGTTCCTGGCAACTGTTTGTGGGTTTCTATTTAAACCAATGACAGGTAAAAAAAAATCAGAGGGAAAAAAATCTTTGAATACATACATAGTCACAACCCAGTGAGATAAGTTTTATGGTGCAATTTTTTCTAAATATCTGGAAATGACTGCTTAAATATACAAAACAGCCTGCATATTAGGGTTTATCTTTATGAATAACTCAGTATGACCAGATAGACAAAATCCATAACTGAAATTATTATTATTAGTTTTGCAGTACTTGGGGTTGAACCCAGGACCTCATGTATGCTTTGCAAGTGCTTTCCTACTGAGCTGCATCCCTAGTCCATTTTTAAATTTTTTACCCTGAGGTGGGTTCTCACTAAATTATACGGGCAGCCTCTGGCCTCGAACCTGCAATCTTCCTACCTCTGCCTCCCGAGTCTTTGGGATTACAGGTGTGTACCGCCACACACGGCCATAACTGAAATTTTAAAGTAAATATTAGCGAAGTCTCAAGACCTGAACACTGACCTCTACAAGTGTACATTCAAGTGCAGCTTCTAATGTAAATCTTACAAATCTGGGCTTATAAGTAATAAATGATAATAGCTAAAATTCATTTAACACAAGTTGTGTGCACTGGTTTAGCACAGATGCAATGTGGCTCAGAGCTCCCTTTGCCAAGTAAGGAAGCAGAGAGCCAGAGGAAAGAGTGGGTTTCTTGAAATATTACTCAACAAGATAGCAGAGGAGTTCTGAAGAAAGGTTGGGTCTTATGGTTTCTGAGTGTTTATGAAAGCTCGACCTTGCCCTGGTAACATTGCAACCAGGCCAAACATGACAAGGAGTGGAATCTGTAAATAAGCATGTATGACCTTTTGTACAAATATGCACGTAGATCATGGATTTAAAAGAACACTATAAGTACTAGATGGAAGATATTTTAACAGTTTCTTACAAAACTTAAGTGTACTCTTACCATATAATTCAGCAATTGTGTTCCTTGATATTTATCCAAATAAATTGAAAACTTTCATCCACACAAAAACCTGCATATGGATATTTATAGCATTTTTATTCAGAAGTGCCAAAACTTGGAATCCACAAAAACATCATTCAACATGTAAACAGATAAGTAAACTCTGATACATCTATAAAATGAAATGTTTTTGTTGTTAGGTGCTGTCATGTTGGTGTCCAACTCACAGCAACCACACATACAACAGACAAAACACTATTGTCAGTGCTCCTCTGCTATTCATAGGGTTTTCAATGGTGGACTAATTTTTGGGAGTGGGTTGCCAGGTCCTTCTCCCAAGCCTACAGTAGCTAGTGTTCCCAGGGGATCTTCTATCCAAGTACTAACCAGGCTGGACCCTGCTTAGCTTCTGAGATCTGACGGGATCAGACTCCATAGTGCTGTGGCTGCAGCTACAGGCCATATTGTTGCTGTTAGGTGCCATGGAGTAGAGTCCGACTCACAGCGACCCTATGTACAGCAGATCGAAACACTTCCTGATTCTGTGCCAGGCACATAATCTTATTTATGTTTAAGCCCATTGTTGCAGACACTGTGTCAATCCATCTGGTGGAGGGTTTTCCTCTTTTGCGTTGACCTGCCACTCTCCCAAACATGACGTCCATCTCTAGGGATTGATCTCTCCTGACTATATGTCCAAAATATGTAAGACGCAGTCTGGCCTTTCTTGCTTCCAAGGAGCACTCTAGTTGCACTTCTTCTAGGACAGATCTGTTGGTTCTTTTGGCAGTCCGTGGTACATTCAATAGACGTCTCCAGCACCATAATTCAAAAGCATCAATTCTTTTCCTGTCTCCTTTGTTCAATGTCCAGCTTTCACAACCATATGATGCTACTGAAAATACTATGGCATGAGTCAGACCACCTTCGTCTTCAATGTGACATCTTTACTTTTCAATACTCTAAAGACGTCTTTTGCCACAGCTTTGCCCAGAGCAATGCGTCTTTTGATTTCTTGACTGCTGCTTCCGTGGGTATTGATTATAGAGCCAGGCAAAGCAAAATCTTCGACTACCTGAATCTTTTCTCCATTTATTGTGAAGTTGCATACTAACCAATTTGTAAGGATTTTTGTTTTGTTGATGTTTAGTTGCAACCCATTTGAAGGCTATGATCTTTGATTTTCATCAGTAAATGTTTTAAATCCTCTTCAATTTCAGCAAGCAGAGTTGTGTCATCTGCATAATGTAGGTTGTTAATGAGTCTTCCTCTAATCTTGATGCCACGTTCTTCCTCATAAAGTCCAGCTTCTCGGATTATTTGCTCAGTGTATAAATTGAAGAGATAGGGTGAAAGTATACAGCCCTGATGCACACCCTTCCCAACTTTAAACCAGGCAGTGTTTCCTTGTTCTATTCGAACAACTGCCTCCTGGTTCACATACAGATTTCTCATGAGTACAATTAGGTGCTCTGGTATTCCCATTTTCCGAAGTGTTATCCATAATTTATTATGATCCACACAGTCAAATGCCTTTGCATAGTCAATAAAACATAGACAGACATCTTTTTGATAGTCTCTGCTTTCGGCTAATATCCACCTGACATCAGCAATGATGTCCCTGGTTGCCTACCCTCTTCTGAATCCTGCTTGATTTTCCAGTGATTCCCTGTCTATATACTGCTGAAGTCACTTTTGAATGCTCTTTAGTAAAATTTTGCTTGTGTGTGATATTAATTATATTGTCCGATAGTTTGCACATTCAATTGGATCCCCTTTTTTGGGAATAGGCACAAATATGGATCTCTTCCAGTCAGTTGGCCAAGTAGCTGTTTTCCAAATCCGTTGGCATAAACATGTTAACACTCCAGTGCTGCATCTGTTTGTTGAAACATCTCTATTCGTATCCTATCAATTCCTGGAGCCTTGTGTTTCTCTAATTCTTTCAAGGCAGTTTCCACTTTGTCCTTCAATACCATTGGTTCCTCTTCATATGCAACCTCTTGGAACAGTTGGTCATCTACCAATTCTTTTTTGTATAATGACTCTGTGTATTCCTTCCATCTTCTTTTGATGTTTCATGCATCATTTTAATACTTTCTCTCTAGAATCTTTCACTACTGCCACTCGAGGCCTGAATTTTTTCTTCAATTCTTTAAACTTGAGAAACACAGAACATGTTCTTCCCTTTTGGTTTTCTGCCTCCAGCTCTTTGCACATGTCATTATAATATTTGTTTTTGTCTTCTCGAGCTGCCTTCTGAAATCTTCTATTTATTTCCTTAACTTCATCATGTCTTCCTTTTACTTTAGCTGCTCAACATTCAAGGGCAAGTCCTAACATCTCTTTTGGCATGTAATTTGGTCTTTTCTTTTTTTCTTATCTTTTTAATAACTTTTGCTTCCTTCTTGAATGATATCTTTTATGTCATGCCACAACTCACCTGGTCTCCTATCATTTGTGTCTAATGAATTAAACCTATTCTTGAGGTGGTCTCTGAATTCAGGTGAGATATACTCAAGGTCATACCATGGCTCTAGTATACTTGTCCTAATTTTCTTCAGTTTTAGTTTGAACTTGCATATGAGAAGTTGATGGTCTGATCCACAGTCAGCACCTGGTCTTGTTTTGACATTTGGTATTGAGCTTTTCCATTGTCTCTTTCCACATATGTAGTCAATTTGATTCCTGTATATTCCATCTGGTGAAGTCCATTTGTATAGTCTCTGTTTATGTTGCTGAAAAAAATGTATTTGCAACGAAAAGGTGATTGGTCTGACAAAATTCTATCATGCGATCACCAGCTTCGTTTCTGTCACCAAGATCATATTTTCTAACTACTGAGCCTTCTTGTTTATTTCCAATCTTTGCATTCCAGTCACCAGTGATTATCAGTATGTCCTGATTGCATGTTTGATCTATTTCAGATTGCAGAAGCTGGTAGAAATCTTCCCTTTCTTCACTTGTGGCCTTAGTGGTGGGTGCATAAATTTGAATACTAGTCATATTAACTGGCCTTCCTTGTAGGTGTATGGGTATTATTCTATCACTGACAGCATTGTATTTCAGGACAGATCTTGAAATGTCTTTTTTGATGATGAATGCAACCCCATTTCTCTTTAGTTTGTCATGCCCAGCATAGTAGATCATATAATTATCTGACTCAAAATGGCCCATGCCAGTCCATTTTAGCTCACTGATGCCTAGAATGTTTATGTGTTCCATTTCTCTTTTAATGATTTCTAATTTTCCTAGATTCATACTACATACATTCCATGTTCCAATTATTAATGGATGTTTATAGTTCAGGCAATATGATGAAATATTATTCAGTAATAAAACGAAATGAGCTATCTAGCCCACAAGACATGGAAGAAACCTAATTGCATATTATTAAGTGAGAAAAGCCAGCTATATGATATTCTGGGAAAAGCAAAACTATTAAGTCAGAAGATGTTCATTGCTAGAGGTTAGGGAGGGATAAATGAGTGGAATCCATAGAGGATTTTTAGGCAGTAAAATTGTTTTGCTTGATATTATGAGGATGGATACATATCATTGTACATTTACCCACACCCATGGAATATACAGCACCAACACTGAACTATGCTATACACTCTGGGTGATAATGATGCATCAATGTAGGTTCATTGGGTGCCCTTGTGCTTGTCCTAGAGTCTACAGATGCACACAAGTAAATCTTTTAAAAAAGTCTCTGACGACCTCCTATGTGCTTGTCACATTTACATCATATAATATCTTCTCCAAAATTTTGCACTTTAATTTTGGATCAGAGAAAACAGGTGATTTATTTACTTATTTATTTATTTTTGCTGAAAGTCTCACCACTCTTGTTGCTAGGTGCTGGGGAGTCGGGTCTGACCCTTAGGGACCTGCACAGGGTGTTCAATGGCTGATTGTTTCAGGATTGCTTGGGGAGTGGGTTGCCACGTCCTTCTCCTGTTTCTGCAGTGCTGGGGATTGAACTCAGACACTCAACCAATTGAGCCAAACCCCAGCAGTCACCCCACTAGAAAGTGGCAAAACCTACATGTAAATGCCATTGTGCTAGCTCTGTATCCACATTTCCTCCCTCACTGACCCTGGGAAGGTGAAAACAATGAGTTACTAAGCATGTCACACTTCAAAGGCAACTCTGCACACATGGTTCATAGCAGGCATAAGGATAGCTTTGGCGTGGACAGAGGGAAAACACAAAACCACATCAACATTTACTTACTCCACCATTAAAAGAAAAATAATAGGCTATTGGGAAGTAATGGGAAAGAAAGAACAGTGAATCATTATTACTGTCCAGAGTAATTGGCTTCCTGAAACTTCTCATACCAAGAATGCAAGGTCATGTACAATGGGCCAGTAGAGTCAGACTTTACTGGGAGGCACCCTCTCTGAGGAGGAGGCAAGAAGACCTCCAAGGCTCTGACGCCATGCCAGGGAAGGTGGCCTCCCAGCCATCCACAGTCCAGGGAGCGGCCCAGGGAAACCAGATGCAGATCAGCAGAGCCATTGCTTTGGAGGGGGTCTGTTAACTGATTGGAGGCTGAGGCGGTGAGAAGTACAGAAATGCAGAGCGCCAGGCAAAGCAGTGCAGGACCACCAAGCAGAAAGCCATCTTCTTTCAGGACCAGGCCTTAATCACAACGTTTCTCTTTTATGGCAGCCAATCAGAGACTCTAGCTCAGCAGCGTGAAGTCCTTTTGTAAGGTCCTTCCCTACAGGTACTTAAAACTTTTCAACTTTTTATCTCAGATGTTACAGAAGGTCGGTGTAATTCTGGTTACAACTCCATTGGAGAGTTTGCATTTTATTTCATTTCTTTGTGTTTCCATTCCTTTCCTTTTTTTCAGTACTGGGTGTTGAACCCAGGGCCTTGTGCCTGCTAAGCAAGAGCTCTACCACTGAGCTGCACCTCTAACCCTCTCACCCCCGCTTCTTAAATTGTTTTATTTTGAGACAGTGTTTCACTAAGTTGTGCAGGCTGCCTCTGGCCTCTAACTCACAATCCTCCTGCCTTAGCCTCCCTAGTCACTGTGATTACGGGTATATGCCATGGCATCTGACCCTTTGGAGAATTTTCTCCACCCCTGAGTCACCACTGACAGAACCGACTGTCTTGCTTGGCCATCAGAGAATCCCAGGTCCCTACACGCATTAGCTAACCCACTGTCCCAAGGCCCATCTTATAGCAGAAGCCACAGTAGGAGTCGGGAAGGGTTTCTCCACGCGGCCCTATGAGGGGCATTTCCACGGACGTCTGGACCTCATTCCACAGCCCCCTCTCTGCGTGTCCTCTCAGCACTTGGTGAGGAGGAGCACCGGGCCCTTGCTGGAGCTCAGATCCCACACTCCTGACACCCAGGAAGATGTCCCGGGACTCTTTTTCCCCCCACAGTACACCCCCAGGGCTCAGCCCATCTTCCTCTTCTCTCCAGAGCTGTGGCATCCTATGCTGCTGTCTCCCTTCTGGCTCCCCACTTCCGCCTCACTTCCTGCCATTCCAAGGAGAGAGCAAGCTCGCTCCTTATTGCTGCGGGGAAGTGAAGCCAGTGTGCAGCACACTAACACACACACCAGCACACTCAAACACACACACACACTAACACACACAACTCACACTCATACACACACTAACAAACATATACGCTCAAACACACTAACACACACACTAATGCACACTAACATACAAACACACACACAAACACACACTAATACACACACTAATGCACTCACACATACACACTCACATATACACAATCACACACACTCACAAACACACACACACACACACTTTCAGCATCTCACAAAGCCCTCAGCTTAACGTCCCTGGTTTAACTTCCAACTGCCCGCCCAGGTGGCATCCCAGTCCTCTTTCCACTTGTGTCTCTATTTTTATTTCCCTGGGGCAGCCACCTAAACTCTCCCTTACTCTAACCAAGACTTTTCCAAAAGCCATGCAGAACCTATATTCCCTAGTGGTCCCTCAAGAAGCAATCAAGATAATTGCATAATTACTGTTAATTGGGCCCCTAGTAGGTGGAAGGCACCTTTAAAAAATGATTTTCACGGATTAACGAACTTGTTTCTTACGAGTCTCATTTTAAAGATGTGAAATCTGAGGCTCAGAGGGAGTAAAACTCAATTTGCCTAAGTTTCCATTATAGTGAGTGATAGAGATAGGATTTGAACCTGGATCTGCTTGTTGACAATTCTAATCCCGTTCAGCACAACACCCAGCTCCTAGAAGCCACTGTGTAGATAGATGGGTCTGCATAATACTTCTTTTTCTAATTCACAAAAAACAACAGAAATTTAGAAAGACAGATAAACCCATTACTCATCTAGCATCAAGATTATTCTTTATAGATCTGAGTCACCGCTTACTTAGCTGGGATCTTTACCACCTAGTTTATTTTATCACAATATCATTCAGGTAGGACCAGGAGAACAAAAAGTAGCAAATATTGGTGGTGCTTGATAACAGGCATGTGTACCAGAAGGCAAAAGGGAAATAAGATGGAAGGCAACCTTTGGCTAATTCAGTGAAGTTCTTTTCAGGCTAGCGGTCTGGGCTACATCAGATATCTCCCTCAGAGTGAAGAATACGTTAATGAACCCTGAGACTTCAAATACTAAGAAAGACACAGCTTCATGGGCTTCTTTAGAATTTGGAGGCAGAACATACCATTTGCCAGCTGAACCAAAGCTAGTTTTTTCTCCACTGGGCCCAGATAAACTTTCCTCAAGGTTAACACTGTAGTAAAATCAGCTCTTCCACATGTCCTTTAAAATCCAGCTGATACAATTGTTCAAAAGCACCTGTGCCAGACAAGATGACTTGTGGCAGTGATCCGAGCTTTGCCTGCCCACTGGAATCATCTGAATCCATTGCACTTGGGAAATGTTCAACAAACAGCACTGATGTCTAGTTTCTGGTCCCAGAGATTATGATTTAATTTCCTGAGAACCATCAATGTACGGTTGCCAAACGTGAGTGTCCATTAGCATCTCCTGGGGAGCTTGTGAAGCCAGAGTCCAGGGTGCTGCTACTCCAGGGTTTCTATTGCACAGGTCTGGGAAGTAAGACCCTAGGATTAGCTTTTCTAACAAGTTCTCGGGTGATACTGATTCTAGGGGAAAGGGAACCACACTTTGAGAACCACATGGGGACTATTTCAAGCTCCCCTAGGAGAATCACAATAGAGTCTTCCACATCCTTGCTGTACAGTGTTCTCTAGCCAATGGCACTGACAACACCCAGAGAATTGTTAAACATGCAGCGTTTTCAACAAATGTTGTTGTTAGGTGCCTTCGAGTTGAGTCCGACTCACTGCAACCCTCATAGGATTTTCAATGAATGATTATTTCAGGATTCCTGGGAAGATTGGTACCCATATGGGGAAAAATTATGTTGGATTCCTACCTCACTACATACACAAAAATGAATACCCATTGAGTTAGAGCTCTAAATGGGGGGAAACAATACTATAATTAGTATGTTGTTGTTGTTGTTAGGTACCTTCGAGTCGGTATCTGACTCATAGCAACCCTACATACAACAGGGGAAACACTATTGTCAGTGCTTCTCTGCTGTTCATAGGGTTTTTAATGGCAGATTGATTTTTGGGAGGGGGTTGCCAGGTCTGTCTCCCAAGCCTACAGCTTCTGGTGCTCCCAGGTGGTCTCCCATCCAAGTACTAACCAGGCCCGACCCTGCTTAGCTTCCGAGATCTGACGGGATTGGATGCCAGAGGGCTATGACTGCAGGCATAATTAGTATAGAGTGAACTATATAAAACTATGCTTATTATTTTGGTATAGGAAATAAGACACAGAAAAAACTAACTACAAAAAATTTTGATACATTTAACTACATTAAAGTGACTCATTAAACTCATTAAATAAAAATACATCATAAGTAAATGAAAAAGCAAGCAACTGAGCAAGAAAGTGTAAGTCCTCAAGACAAATAAGCAAAATCCAGATACATAATTACCTTTAAATTACTAAGAAAAGATGAACAACTCAGTAGAAATGTTGACAAATTCTTGAATAGATATGTCACCCAAGAAAATATCCAAAGGTCTAAGATACAAAAATGGTTCTACTTTTTTAGTTATCAGGACAATGAAAATTTAAGCCAAATGAAATACCATTATGTATCCATCATATTTGCAAATATTAGAAAGTCTGGTAATAAGTGTTGGTGAGGATGTGAAGCAACAAGAATTCTCATTGGGTAATGACAAGAATATCAATAGGTATGACTTTGGAAAATAATTGGAAATTATCTAGTAAAATTGAATGTGTCCTTGGCCTATAACCCAGCAATTATATTCCTGTAGGCAATAACTGAAATGAATTATACATCAGAACATCAGAGTATATATATTCATGTTGTTGTTCTTAGGTGCTATGAATCAGTGTCCGACTCATAGTAACCCTATGCACAACAGGTAAAACATTGTTGTTAGTGCTTTTCTGCTATTCATAGGGTTTTCAACGGCTAATTGTTTGGGGATTGCCAGGTCCTTCTCCCAATCCCACAACACATGGTGTTCCCAAGTGGTCTCTCATCCAAGTACTAACCAGGCCCAACCCTGCTTAGCTTCCCAGATCTGATGGGATCAGACACCACAGTGGTATGGCTGCAGGCATATTCATGGCTTCTTTATTTAAAATAGCTCAAACTGGAAACAATCCAGATGTCCATCAATACAACAGTAGAAACTTCATGGTGATTTATTCATAAATAAAATACTACACACAATAAAAAGAACCTCCAGCCCAGCATGAGGTTTTGGAGGGCTGGAAGTCCAAACAGCGGAGGCAGTCTCCCCATGAGGGCAGCCAATGGCTGTGTGACAGGACAGTGGGATGTGTGTATTTCTCTGTGTCGTGTCTCTACTTCTTAATAAAGCCAACAGGATTTAATCATGGGGGCTCCACCCTGAACACATAATAGAAGCTAATCATTTCCAAAGGCCCAACCCTTAAACACTATGTTCTGATCAAATATCCATTCCCTTAACACAATTTACATAGTGGGGATTTCATTCCTGCATGAGTTCAGGGGAAATGCCGTATTCAAACCATAATAATGGGCCTAAGGAGCTGAGGCACAGCTATACTTGGCAAGGTATTCAATAGCCACGGGTTCAGAGGATCCAGAACATCCAGTAGTGCCCATCAAGTCTCGGGAGTCAAAGGTTCAGTGAGGTCTAGAGTTAGTTCCACAGAATCACATCAGTGGCAAGGAGATTGTGGCAACCTCAGCTGAATCCAGAATCCTAGAGGCATAAGTGTGGTCTAGCTTTACAATCTCAGCCAGCTTCTCAGGGGTCATGAAGTTCCCAGCAAAGTTCCTAGAGAATCTTCCCAAAGGCACACTTAGGTTGCTCTCAGTGGGCGGAACAAAGTCAGGGAGATTCACTGTAAAGCTCTCCAGTGAAACCAAGCATGGGCCAGGATGCATAGGGTTGTCAGGATCCAGTGGGGGCCCCAGGGGCTGAAGATCAGGGGCACAGAAACACCCCAGAGCTGTGGCTGGAAACTGGGAGGCAGAGCTCACAGGTTCAGGATTAGGCATCAAAGCTCCATTCGTGGGCAACAGCTGGACCTCCCAGTCCTGAGCTGTGGGCTCTGTGCCCACCACAAACCTTGTGGTCTCAGTCAGCAGACCTGGGTCCTGAACCTCCAGTTCCCAGAGACCCCCATTAAGTCAGTCATGGCTGCCTCTGCTGTAAGGGCCACGGCCACCGCGTCCACGGCAGCCATGGCGACTACCGCGACCATGGTGACCACGGCGACCACAGCCACATTGGCCAGTGGAGGACTGGGCCTCTGGGGTCAAGAGACCAGGGGCCATGGACGGGATCCTACCAGACTTCAGAAAGCCACAAGAAGCTGCAGCACAGCGCTGCCAAGAAGCACTTTTGGATGAAGAGGGGCGTCTTGACACAGCACCAAAACGGGTTTGGTGACTGATCTCACCTCCTGCGGCCACAAGCCCACTAAGTTCTCGGACCGCATCACACTGGAGGTGCCTATGGCCCAACGCAGGCCTCCCAGAAGCCGCGACCTCGGTTTCAGGAGGCCAGGCGTGTTTGGCCTGTGCTGTGGGCCCGGCGTGGTCGAGGACCGCCCGGTCCTGCCCCCGCTTCCACAGCTCGTAGCGCTCAGGCTGCAGGATGCGCACGAAGGCGTCCATGGAGAAGCTGACCCTGGCGTCCCCACAGCTGCACTGCGAGGCCACCTTGCCGTAGTCCACCCAGCGCGGGGTGGCGAAGTTGATGGCCTCGGCGCAGTTGAAGCCGTGGTTGAAGC
>VMDO01007579.1:45228-90396 GCA_007922755.1 Pedetes capensis | reverse complement strand
AAGATCTGTTGGTTCTTTTGGCAGGCCATGGTATATCCAATAATGTCACCAGCACCATAATTCAAAAGCATCAATTCTTTTCCTGTCTCCCTTGTTTAATGTTCAGCTTTCACAACCATATGATGCGACTGAAAATACTATGCCGTGAGTCAGGTGCACCTTTATCTTCAATGTGACATCTTTACTTTTCAATACTTTAAAGAGATCTTTTGTCACAGCTTTTCCCAAAACAGTATGTCTTTTGATTTCTTGACAGCTGCCTCCACAGATGTTAATTGTAGAACCAAGTAAAGCAAAATCATGGACAATTTCAGTCTTTTTTTCCATTTATTGTGAAGTTGCACACTGACCCAGTTGTAAGGATTTTTGTTTTGTTGATGTTCAGTAGCAATCCATAATGAAGGCTGTGTTCTTTGATCTTCATCAGTAAATGTTTCAAATCTTCTTCACTTTCAGCAAGCAGAGTTGTGTCATCTGCATAATGCAGGTTGTTAATGAGTCTTCATCCAATCCTGATGCTTCATTCTTCCTCATACAGTCCAGTTTCTCGGATTATTTGCTCAATATATAAATTGAAGAGATATGGTGAAAGTATATAGCCCTGGCGCACACCTTACTCAACTTCAAACCAGACAGTATTTCCTTATTCTATTCAAACAACTGCCTCCTGGTTCATGTACAGATTCCTTTGGAGTTTTTAATGTCACATTTCAGCTGTTTATTCAATAAAGAAATAAAATTTATGTTTGTGGTTGGCAGCCTCTAAAATGGCCCAAATTAATCCCCACCTCCAGGTATTCATGATTTTATATGTCAAAGGATTGTAGTGACTGAATTCTAGTGAATAGAATGTGGAAAAGTTGATCGATGTCACTTCCAAGGTTATATTTAAAAACAAACCTGTGATTTTCCTCTTACTCATCCTCTCTCACTTTCTTTTGGAGCCTTTAATCTGAGAGAAACCAGTTGCCATGTTAGAAGCTACATTATAGAGGAATTCTCATAGTGTAGCAAAATTTTTTTAAAAAATGGAAAGCTCCAGGAAGCATCCAGCAAGAAACGGGAGCCCTCAATACCCCAGCTCACAAGAATCTGAGTCATGCCACAACTCCATGGAACCATTTGGAAGCAGATGCTCCCCTAGGAAGGCCTTCAGATGACACTACAACTTAGGCCACCAGTTTGACTGCATTTCTATGAAGAGACAGGAAAGAAGAGGCACTCAGCTCACCCTCACCCCAGATTCCCAACTCACTGAACACATTAATAAATAATTTTTTTTCTTTTTTGGCAATACTGGGATGTTGAAGCCAGAGCCTTTCTCATGCCAGACAAAGGCTCCACCTCTGAGCCTCATCCCCAGTCCTTCTCATTTGTTTATTCTGAGGCAGAGTCAAAATAAGTTGCTGAAGCTGGCTCTGGTCTCACTTGAACGTCAATCCTCCTACTTCAGCCTCACAAATTGCTGGGATTACAAGCATGTATCATGATTCTGGTTTATATTGCCCTTTTAAATGGCAACTTTGTTGAATTTAATTAGTTCTAGTATTTTATAGATTCTTTATGATTTTCTACTTATGTGATGATGTCACCTACAAATGTTGTTGTTGTTGTGCCATCGAGTCCTGCCCAATTCACAGAGACCTCATAGGGTTTTCAACGGCTATTTTGGGATTGCCTCAGGAGTGGCTTGCCACATCCTTCTCCCATTTTTGCGGTGCTCGGAATTGAAGTTGGGACCTTGGAGACTGCAGAGCAGTGCTCTATCAAGAGAGCTAAATCCCAGCCCACCTACAACTGTTGACCACTTTATTTCTTCCTTTCCAATGTTTGTTGGAGTTTTGTTTTTCTTGCCTTATTTGAATGGGTAACAGCAAAATGTTTTAAAAGTGGTGAAAGTAGATTTCTTGCCTCATTTCTAGGAGAGAAATGTTTAGTCATTCACAACCAGGATAGCAAGGTAAAGGTTTTGTGCAGATTGATGAGATTCTCATGTATTCCTTACTAATAACTTTTTCCTTTTTAATCATAAAAACATACTGAGTGATATCAAATGTTTTTGTGTACTTATTAAAATAATTGTTTTGTTTTTCAGTTTTTACTGTTGTTGGTATGAAAAGTCATTTTGTTGTTGCTGTTGTGGTATTGGGGGTCGAACCCATGGCCTTGTGCTTGCATGCTTTGCAAGTGCTATACCACTGAGCTGTAGCCTCAGTCCATTTTTTTTACTTTTTTGAGACAAGGTCTCACTAAATTATGCAGACTGCCTCTGGTCTTGAAGTTGCAATCCTCCTGCCTCCGCCTCCCAAGTTGCTGGGATTACAGGCATGCACCACCACACCCAGCTAAATTTTTGAATGTCAGTCTAACTTTGTATTCCTCTCATGATTCCCTTTTGGTTATGTGTACTATGCTATTTATATATGGCTGAGTCCTAGTCACTAAAATTTTGTGAAATATTTTTGTATGTGGGCTCATGAGATACGTTCATTGGTCTAGAATTTTCTTGTAATGTACAGTGTTTTCTTCTCATATAATATGACCTCTAGGAATGAGTTGATCACTTTTTCCTCATTATCAACTCTTTTAAAAAATTTGTCTTTAATTAATATTGCTTTTTTCTTAAATGTTTGGTAGAATTTATCAGTGAAATAATACATGCCTGCAGTTTTACTTATGGTAAATTTTGCCTTTAAAATAGATTTATTGAAATATAATTAATATAGTATACAATTTTCCCAACTAGCATGTACAATTCAATGCTTTATAGTTTATTTACAGTTATGGGAGGCCACTGCTAAATTATATTTTATAACATTTCATCATTTCAAGAGGAAACCTCATGTCATTTAGCCATGCCCCTTGTTTTCCCATGCCCTTCCTAGCCCTAACAAATTACTAATTTCTATTTGTAGATTTCCCTATTCTAAAATTGCTTATGTATTACCCCAGATACTGTATGAGGCTTTGTGACTGTCTTCTTTCACTTAACACAATGTTTTAAAGGTTCAATATATTATAACATGTATCATTACTTCATTACTTTTATGGACAAATAATATTCTAAACCACACTTTGTTTATCCATTCATCTGTTGATGAGCATTTGAGTTGTTTTCACTATTTGACTATTATAAATAATCCTGCTATAAACATTTGGGTACAATTTTTGGGGTAAACATATATTTTAAATTATCTTGGGTATATACTAGAGAGTAGAGTTGGTGGGTTATATGACAATTCTATGTTGAATCATTTGAGAAACAGCCAAAAGTTTTCCAAAATCTTATAATCCCATCAGAATTTTAATTTCTCCATATCTTTAGCGAGACTTTTTATTTGACTCCTTTTTTGAATGCCCTTCAGAAAACATTTATACAACTTCAGACTTCTGGGAGAAGTCAAGTTAGGAATTTTACTTCTTCATTCTTCCTATGTATTTTCACACATGCACCCTCTTTTCCTTTAGTCCCAGAGTACCTGGTGCTATGGTGTCTGGTGTCTGGGAAGAACTCTGTTGTGAATCAGTTTTCAACTCCTGTCTGAAATTTACTTATCATAAGTGTGCTCTCCAGATTCCAAAACTTTGTTGGTAATGGTCTCCTCTTCAATTCTAATATTAGGGATTTTATATCTTCTTTAAACAAATCTTTCTACTGGGTTGGGTTTAGAAGGTAATAAAATTTGGTGTACATATTGCAACAATTCTTGCTCTGATGTACTATGCTTCTTTTCTCTGGCTGATTATCAAAGGCTTTAAATAATATTATTATGATATACCTTGATATATTCATACACATGACTCTGAATAAAACTGCATGTATTCATATTTAAAATTTAACACAGAAATTTCTTAAAATCACCAATTCAAGTCTAGAATTCAACTACAGCATGAAACAAATTAACATGAAGGAAAAAAGGAACCAATACATTTTCATATTCACTAGGGCCAACACTTAAAATGCTAGCATTGTTAGCTTACAAAAGAAGTTAAACTTATAAATAAGGCAACTGAAGACCAAAGATGACTAAGCAATTTGTTTTAACTCTTATAGCAATTTAATAGCAGAATGAGAAGTAAGCCTATATGTCTGTTGATTACTTATTAGTACCTTAGCATCTCTATGCCAGCAATTGCCTCCCCAACCTGGTTGCCAGATATAGGTCCAGGACCAGATGTGAACATCAGACTGTTCCCTGGGTGTGTCTTGCCAAGGCTTCTTTCTTTGTAATCAGTTTACATCTACAGGAACACAGGGAGTCAGGGTGCCCTAGACTCTCTCAGTAAAGTTACATTGGCTCTCCACCTTCCACCATTTTTCTCTCTGGATTGACCCTGGTTGTGGCATGAACTTCAGTTGGATCTATGTTTCATCTTTGATCCATGTTGTGCTTCCAGCTACAGTTTGACTTTCACTTAACCAGTGTTTTATCATTTTAATTCCTAACATTGCACTAGAAAAAGAAATGATCCTCATAACTTTGGCTTTAAATTCTTTTCTTATAAGGTGTGTTGATGTGCAGTTTTGACAATGAAATCAGATCTATGGGAAAGACTTTTGGGGAGCTTCTGATAAAGGTCTGTAACTTCCTATGGGAAATTGCTCTGAAAAAAAATTACTGTCACTGGGGTACAAGGGATAAAACTACAGCAGTCCTTTTTGTCCATAATCAAAATTTTAAAAGCACCACTTTAACTCATAAAGAGTAGCTACTTCTTATAGAAAAGAGACCTGTAATTAATTTGCCTGCTATTTTCCAAAGGTATTTTTAATTTAAAAATTGTATTTTTGTATTCTCCTATATACATTGTTTTTGCAAAATACCTTACATATATGAAGCACACAATAGAAATTAATGAAAGAGATAAAAAAAAAAATAACCAGATCGAGGAATGAGGAACTCAAAAATAAACCAAAATTGTGCAAGTGGTTCTTGGGTTGTAAATGCCATACATTAACAAGTCAAAGCCATGCTTAATAAACACCCAGAGCAGAAACATCTGTGCCTTTCCTATGTTCAAAGAAGTCTAGTCTAGCATCATGGTACAGATCAATTGATACAGTTTGCACAGATGCAGAAACATCTGCAGGTCTTAATAGATCTAATGTTACAAACTATAGCTGGAAATTGTTATAAGGCCTATGACTACAGGCATCCTTAAGTCATAGAACTTCGCAGAGAAATAACCTAAAAGTGAGGTCTGCAAAAAATACTCTTCAGGAGACAGCTATGCATGATCAAATGCACATGTGCATTTGTGAATATTTCCTATGCTGTGCTAGAAAATTATTGTGATTAATCTTTATGTTGATCAGCTATCCTCACTATAATAATGAAAAAACAACTGAAACAAACACGGAGAAGAAAGTTTAGAGTATCAGTCTATAATTACAACGAGTAAGCATGGCAGCAGCAGGGCCTGTGTTACACAAGCTCACAGCATCACAAGGCAGAAGGCAGAGAGTAACCTGGGCCACAGGCCCAGGTAAAACTCCCCAAAGGCACACTCCCAGTGACACTTCTGCAAAGGTAGACCCTGTCTCCCAAAGTTTCCATGGCCTCCACAAACAGCACTACCACAAACATAAAAGCACATGGCCTTTGGGGGACATTTTATGTTTAAACCAACATTGCATTAGAAAAAATGACAATCTTAATATTTCTTCAGTTTAAGTGCTTGTGCTGTATAAAGAATAAAATTTTATTAACTTAGGACAAAAAAAATGGACAGAAAAAAATAGAGAGCAACAAAAGTGAAGACGAAGTTTCTTTTTCAACCAAAGGATACATCAGTTAGATATTAATGTCTGCCTCCTGGCAGCTGCCCATTTTTAAATTCTTAAGCACCACACTGTGTAACTGAAAGCTATCTGGAGAAATACCTATTTACTTATGCTGTACAATTTGTTCTTCCAAAGACCAGCTAAATTAATCTGCTTTGTAAAACCTGCAGAAATAATGGGAATGAATGTGTCATCATGGGACTTCTGTTGAAGACTTCTGAAATTGGTGAGCAAAGGACACCACATATATGTGGATTTAAGATTTGCCCATATCTATGTAGAGAGAGTCTCATATATAGGAGATAAAAACAGACATAAAGGGCAATGCTTGAAATAGCTGTTAGATTTTTTTGACAAAAATCTTCCCCTGTGCAAAAAAAATCACACATATAAGTTGGAAGAAATGCTGCCCAGTTATCATTTTTAAACTACACGATAATGTTGATATGCACATTTTGAGCAGCAAGACCATAACTATATAAATGAGCACAACCTTCCAAATTCTGTACCTTTCAGTGTCAACAAAATTGCTAGTAAGAAAGTACAATGAAATGGTCACTTTTATTGAATACTCCTGGTCTGCAAGGTGTCATGTTACAGCCTTTTGTCATCCACACAAATTTTTCAAGATCAAGCAAACAGAAACTACATCTAATCCATTCACTTAAGAGATGACATGGAAAGGGGCACAGGGGTGGCACAAATGGTGACATGGAAAACTATGTTTCTGTCCTAAGGGAAATAGTCATTATTGTTTTGATACAAGTTATTTTTCCAATTTGTTGAACATCCACCAAGAGTGGACTCAACATCAGTGAACTGATGGTATCATTTTATAGTAGTACAAGTTCACAATTTCATTATCTGCAACTATGAAATTAAATATATATATATATATATATATATATATATATATATATATATATGAAAACCAAAAGTGCTTCACAACTCTTTTGGCAATAAAAACTAACCTGAACTGATATGTTCATCCCCTGGTAAAAATCCCACTTGGTAAGTATTCATCCATTTCATTGTAAAAATATTAATATTTGTGGGATTTAATCCCAGATCCTCAGGAGCTATTATACAATATGTAGTATATGTCCGTAATAGTTTTCTGCAATTTGCAAAATAATCTGAATTGTCAAACACATTTGGCCCTAACAGTTTCAGGTAAAAGATTTTTGGGTTCATTATATATGATTTCAAACTCTCAGGGTCTTCATTTTTGCAGTAACAATAATTTTAAAGAATGAGAGTATTCAAAGAATATATTCAATAAACCATATATTTTTCAATTCATGTCATAACATCAGTTGTAATTCAGAGATAACTTATTCACAAATTCAGATAAGTCCTAATCATATCTTAATATTGACTTTCAGTTTCTGATAATCAAATGGCTTTTGTTGAATTGATTTATTATTAATAGCTTATTTTTAAGTGGTGAATAGGTATGTGGAAAAATTGCTGTTTATTTTCTTTAAAATGTAAGTATACAGGGACTGGAGGCCAAATGATTCTTAGACTAGGAATTATGCTTCCCACCTAATCATTTTGACAGTGACACTGCCTTTGATGCAGTATCATAGCCTGGCTCTATGGACCTTCAAGAGGGTAAATGAATATTGCCTTGTGGTGATGGAGATGACATTTCTCGGAAGGGTCCCAAGTGTTCAGAGAAGACATAAACTCAGAAGTAACATTAGCATCACTCTGAATAAAAAGAGGCTGTGGGTGAGCAGGGAAAGACGAGGTTTGCTAACTGAGTGGTTCACACTTCATGCTAAAAGGACAAAGAGAGGGAGCTCTCTCTCTCTCAGAAACATCTGAGAAATGAGGGTGCTATTCTCTAGATCTAGAGATTATAGTGCTGTATAATTACCTCCTGGGAGACACCATCTTGAATAAGGCATATGAATAAAATAAATTAAGCAATTTTCAACATTCTTATCAAAACAGAAGCTTACAATGATTTTTTAAATCTTCAAATAGTCCTATTTACTGACTTTTTGAAACACAACATGGATTATTTTGGAAAAGTCATTTAGTTAAAAAGACAATACAGGTCTTGCTTTTCATAGATATCCTTTCCTTGAAGTTTCAAAAGCAATTGCTGGTTTCCAGATAAAATTGTTTAGATGTGAGTCATTATCATGTGGTCCATTGGAGTAGATATGTATATTTTCTGGCAGAAGGTCTGTACATAATGGGTAAGAGGAATTAGAAAAAATCCAATTTTTGAGGAGCTCAGTTTATCTCAAACAAATGTAAAACAAACTATCATAATAGAATCTGAATTATCTCCACATTATAAATTAGGATGCTAATCCTTTCAAATAACTTGACATTCACCTTCCCTTTTTAATTCTGTTTAAGTATTCTGGATAAATCTTTTTTTCAGTCAATATCCACAAGATAGCTGGAAATCCCCAGTAATGCCTTCACTGTGAGCTCAGTAGAGATATGAACTATCTTTTGTGCTTCTCTGGTGGTTCTTGAACCAGTAGAAGCAGCATCACCTAGGAGTTTGATAGACCTTGTCAGGCCCCATTTGAAACATACTGATTCGAGAACTCTGATTGTGGAACCAAATAATCCATACTCCAACAAGCCTTCCAGGTGAATGAACTTTAAGAACCAGTGGTTTATATTATGAAACTTGACTGTGGTCAGAGGTACAGGTTAGGAAATTATCTGATTTGGAGAATGATTGGCTGGTTTAGAATTCTCTCTGCATAACAATCCACATGTGTTAACATCTAAATTGAAATCATTGTTCCCCACACACACCATCCTGGCTGGACCTTCACCAAGTAAACAAGAAATGGGAGTTTTATAAAAGTTTTGTCATTCTTCTCAGAATGATATATGGATGTCTAATTTCAGGACCAACACATCTGTAAAAAGATTCTAGGGCAACAGGAAGCACAAAGACCCATTTCTTAAAAGCCCATATGAGTGGTTCTAGAAGGCAAACGAATTAGGGGAATCAAGTCTCTCTAATTTGAAAACTATATTATTACAGTCTCTGTAAATTCTGTATTGGCCTCTGTTTAAGGGTCCGTTAGTATTTGCAATATTATTTTGAAAGTTTTTCAACCTGTCTTCAACATGCCAAAAGGAGATAGGAATTGCAATACAATAAAGAGCTTTACCACCTGGGCCAACACAGTAGTCATGGGAGCCATGTCATAAAACCTCAAGATGAAGTTAAAATTCAAGAAACCAGGTGTCACAAAGTGAGTGACCTTGAGTTACTAGATGCTTAATCCTGTGCTCAACTTTGTCTGTTATAAATTTTCTCTTATTTAGCAATGCAACATTTCCAATATCTGAAGGATCCAGAAAACCTGCATACCACAGTGATGAAGGTCAAATCAACTTTTTAATTCCAAGTAGGAAGTAGAATTCGTACAAAAGAACTCAAAAAGAACTTGAATTGTTTCACCTCAGCTACAAGCAGAGATCAGGGCAGGTTCTCGTAGTTCACTGTGAACTCATTTTCTCATGGTCTATGGCTATTTGATGAATATCAGACCTTTCTTAGATGCTCTCTGGTTTAGAACTGCCTCAAAAGAGAAGTGAGACTGAGCCTGTAGTGAAGGTGAACAAAGGAAAAAATAAGAGAAAAAGGAGACATCAATTCAAAAAGCAAAGCAACCTTAGATTTGATTTCAGAATAAACAAAGCTTCTATACCAAAACAGCTTGAGGGTTGCATCATCACAGCACAGCAAAGTATCCCTGACAATAATGGGACTTCCACAGAAGGTGACGGGTTGTAAAAATTGTGAAATTAGAGAGGAGTATTATAGCTCAAATGTAGGCTACAAATCAACTTATGTTTGAGAAAATTAAGGTTTAAAATTTTTATAACACAAGGATGATCTTGGTATATGTATTCGCCCAAAGGAACAGAACCACAGAATATATCTACATATAATTATAAGGGAGGATTTATTAGATTGGCTCACACAATCAGAGGCTGAATAGTCCCACAGTGGTTGTCTGCAGGCTGAAGAGACAGGGAAACCCGTAACTACTCAGTCCAAGAATCTGGAAGCTTCAGAATAAGAGAAACCAATGGTGCAACCCCAGGCAAAGTGAGAAAGCCTAGAAGCTCCTTGAGTGTCACTGGTGTAAGTTTATTTTCAAAGGCTGAAGCATCTGGAGTCTAGTGTTCATGGTTGATGGCAACAGCAAAGAACACATCCGCTTAGGAAGGGTCGAATATATGCAACAAGAATCCCTCTTCTTCCACTTTTTCATTAAACTGGGCCACCAGCCTGTCAGATGTTGCTGCCCACTTTCAGAATAGGTCTTCCATAGTCAGTTCTCTTACCTACATGCCAGTTGTCTCTGGAAACACCCTCACGGACAGACTCAGAAATGTGCTTTACCAATTTTCTAGGCATCTCTCAATCCAATCAAGTTGACAACCAAGATTAACCATCATAGCATACATTGCATATTATATCAAGAACTTAACACGTTCACAATAAATTATAAATATCAATGTAAAATGACAAAAAGTGTGTTTTTCTAATTCTGCCATTAGTTTGCCTATCAGCATACTATTTTGTCTAGTATTAACATTCATACATACACTTCCATATAGTTTGAGTCTTTAACTCTGTTTTCTTCTAATAGAAATCACTGATTTTTAGAGAGTAGGTATCTTGGTAAGGAGAAAAATCATGATGTTCCTGGAATATATTATTGTTATAGAGCTAAAAATATATATGATCTGATAAACTTTGGAGAGTTGTCACAAGGAGAAGAAAATCTAAAATAAATGAACATCTACTAGGTAACTTGACAATGAAGCATAAACTTAACTAGAGTACTTTGAGAAAAAGCTATCAATCAGTATGATATACACTTCATGAAGGAAGGGTGAGTTAAATGGCCTAAAACATATAAATATATAAAACGTATTAAACATATAAATGTTCTAAAACATAAAACACTAAATGACATGTACTTCATATTACAATTGTTCCTCCTTATCCATGGAATATTGGTTCCAAAACTTCCACAGATACCAAAATCTATAAATGCTCAATTCCCTTTTATAATAAAATGGCATAGTATTTGCATGAAAACTATGCACATCCTCCCACACACTTTAAATCATCTCTATAGTACTTATAATACCTAACACATTGTAAATGCTATGTAAATAGTTGTTATACTTTATTACTTAGGGAATAATGACATGGAAGAGAGTCTATAATATTCAGCACAGAAACAATTTTTTTCCAAGTATTTTTTATCCATAGTTGGTTGTATCTATGGGTGCAGAACCCACAGATATGGAAGGCCAACAGTATAAGTATACTTTGTTCACTATTGGCTAATACCTAGAGCTATAATCATAATTATGTAATCCAACCTAAAGAATTTAAAGTCAATCTTAGACATTAAGTCTGAGTTAATATAAAGGATATGACCCTGAGCCATGTAAACTTGATGAAGTAAAAATCTAAAAATACATTATTTCAGGAAAGAGAAACTTATGTGATAGTTGAGACTGGGACTCTCCAACAAAAGTCATCAACTGAAAGCTTATATATTAAAGCTAAATTATGTTTCCCTAAGTAGGGAAGTCAGGCAGAAAATAAGTCATCTTGGAATCATCTTTGATTTAATATTAGCCTGTCTGAGATACACCCATGTATCTGTCAGCTCATCATGCTGTGGAGACTTCCATATTGCGATGCTGAAAGCTATGCCACTGGTATTTCAGATACCAAAAAGGCCACCCATGGTCGACAGTTTTCAGCTGAGCTTCCAGAATCAGACAGACTAGGGAGAAGGATCCAGCAGCCCACTCCTCAATTAGCCACTGAAAACTCTATGAATAGCAGAGAAACACTGTCAAAGATAGTGCTGGAAAATGAGACCCCCGGGCTGGAAGGCATTCAAGAAACAACTGAGGAAGAATTACCTCCTTAGAGTCCAGTAGAATTTAATGATGGGAATGGAGTAGTGCCCCGGGACCTCCATTTGCTGATGTGACATGACTTAAAATGAGAAGAAACACAGCAATAGTAACAATGGGCTCAAACAGAAAAAGATTGTTGTGTATGGCACGGTATCTGGTAGTGTTTTGTTCTGTGGTACATAGGGTCACTATGAGTCAGACCCAACTAGACGGAACCTAACAACAACAGTCCGAGATAAATAATTCTTTCTCATTGGAGACTAATAACATTACAGTAACACTAAGTTTACATATATACCACACATAAACCAATCTCTGACGGCAATTTTGTTCTAAATTTTAATAAATGATTTTGAAAATATTATTAGATTCATATATTTTCTAGTATTTAAAGAATACAGTGTTCTAGTTTCGTAAGACTAATCAATTAACTTTATAAAATATATTTAAATATCAATAATTAATTCTAATTGGTAGTTTTATAAGTTGATTTTGAGGTTTTTAAGTTAAAGGAGAATCTGAGTTACTTATGATTTTAGCATACTAACAGGATTTAACTGATTTAATAATCAGTTGAAGAAGAAAATTGATTTATTAACACAACAACAATTAGAATTTTTAATGTAACCTATTGCTTACTGAAGCTACAAGCCCATTCACTGACCATAAATCAAGATAAAAAGTGTCTGAGGAAGGTTCTCCTCAAAGCACAAAAAGCCCTTGGGTGGTAAAGAGCTCTCAACAGACCTAAGTCATGAAACAAATTTATATTTTCCTGTAACTTTTGCTTCAAAGAACATAGGAATACAGAACATATTTTTGAGAAATAATTCCATAAAAAGTGATAAAAACAGATCTTGGGTTCTTAAAGGGGTGTATGTCAATTATTTGGAGAATGCATGCATATGAAACACTTCATTCCCTACCAGTATGGGATAAATGAAGTATTGCTGTACTCGCTGGTTGATTCATTGAAGACATTCATCATATAATGATGCTTTCTTAATAGATCTGTTCATCTGAAATGATAACAACTTGCTATTTCTATAGCAAGTTCCAGACATAGCCTACATTCTCAAGCAATGTGAACCAATTCTGAAAAGCACAAAGCAAGCTTGCTGTTGAGAAAGAAGATATATTCTTTTAGAATTGAAGAATCATAAAGCTGGAAGAAAATTCAGAAACATTCTAACTCAATAACCTTATTTTACAGATAAGAGAACTTGCTAAGGGAAGTTGGATAATTTATCCACATTTCACTGCAAGCTAGTAACAAAGATCACACATCAACATCTTGTGACTCCCCAGTCATGGTTGTTCTCCATTAGAAGTCCTCATTTTAGTTTATATACAGCTGTCATCTTAGTTAGCAAAATTCTGCTTAGCTCTATTGACAAGAAGGGGAAAATGTACTGTTAGAAAATATCTACTGTGAAAGAAACTAGAAATTTGCAGTAGTATTCTGAACACTGTCTTGACAGCTCTGCCCTCCGGAATTGCATGTTTAAATTTCATTAGGAAAGTGATGTGGTCATAATAATAATAACAGTACTGATTATTACTATCAATTTCTGATACCCGGACATTGTTTTCTTCATGCATTCATGTCTCTGGCATTTGTCATTTGATTTTGGCCACCAAAATATCCTATGAGATGACTAGCAGAAGACCTCATTATCCTCCATTTATACAGGAAACACATGGATGGGCCTCCTTGAAGGGGTTTTCAAATTTAAATGTCTACAGGGACACACAGTTAAAATACAAAGCAAGGCCAACTGAAAGAAAGGAAGAGGTAGAACTCTGTTACCTAAGAAGTTTATGAGCATATAAAAACATTCAACTTTATTAAACATACATATATGTATGAACATACACATGCACATTTATTTATACAATATCCATGTATTCAGTTGCATATTATACATTAAATGACTATTAGAGTATATGTGTATATACACAGTTCAGGCCAAATGATAAGGTTAGCCTTTTTACAGATGTTCTTCATTTTCTGTCATAGAGTGTCATCCTAGAGTAGCAATTTTCTAATTTTTGTTCCTAAAAGTTATTGAGACAGGAGATAAGGCAAGAGGATTGAGTTCAAGGCCAGAGGTAGCCTGTGTAATTTAGTGAGACCCTATCTCAAAAAATAAAAATGGGGCTGGGGGTGTAGCTCAGTGGGAGGGCACTTACAAAGCATGTGTGAAGCCCTGAGTTCAGCTCCCCAGTACTGCAAAAAAAAAAAAAAATTACTACTGATAATCCCAAAAAGCTTAAAAATTATTGAAGACCCCAAAATGCTTTTGTTTTTGTGGGTTACATTTATTCATATTTATGATAATAGAAACTAAAACTAAGAAGCTAAAATGATATATTTTAAATAATTAATATATTTCAACATAAAAGGAAAGATCACAGTTTTTGAAATGTAATTATATTTTCCAAAGTAAAACAATGAAAAATTACACTGCTTAAATTTTTGCAAACATTTCAAAGTTTTCTTTATTAGAAGACTGCTAGATTCTTATATCTGTCTTTGCATTCAATCTGTTGTTTACATTGATGTATGAAAAAATGGGCTTTTTCAGTAGTATTGGAGGAGGGAGGACTTATCACCCCCTCAAAGTGTCTCATGGACTTCAAAGTGTTTCACAAACCCCGGGGATGCTTAGATCACACCTTGAGAACTTTGTGTATCATCCTACAGGAGGAAACCAGAGCAGAACTTCAGGTTACCTGAGACCAGCTTTGAATGCTCATCTGAATTTTTGAAATGGTCCAATAAAAATAACAACTGAATCAACACATGTAACAGTTTTTGACTTCCTGCTTTGGAGATAGATCTGCCATGGAATCTCATGTTGCTGTCAGAGAGCCATATCTACACGTTATCTTTCTTCTGTGTTTGAGGCTTTGACAACCAAACCCTCATGCTACACATCCTGCCTCAGAATCTCTCTCAATATCTCTATATCCACACTCATCTCTATCTTTATCTCATGTGTGTGTGTGTGTGTGTGTGTGTGTGTGTGTGTAATCAAAGACTGCAAACTGTGTGATTTTTTTGCATATCTCTAGGATAAAATGGCTCTGTAACACATTCTAAGCTGTTCATTGATAATAACCCTGTTAAAGTGAAGATGTAACCAAAATGAAGAGCTGAAGAATGACAGCTTAAACACATATCAGCTGAAGACAAATACAGTCTTTCACCACCAAAATGCAGCACTCTATTTAGGACAATGGAACAAGTCTATGAACATATGATAGAAAGAGTTGGCTACCACATCAAAAGCCAGGCAAGCACATAGAATTGCTATTTCCTTTAGGGCTTTATTATGACAACCACAATTACATGCTTTCTATGTCTCAGTCAAGGTTGCAAGCCTTCCTAAGAAGATGAGCAATGGAAAAAAAAATACTTCAAGGTTCCTGAGAGATTCCAACACATTGTTCAATTCCCTCCCACCCCCAATAAATCATGCTTGACAGAGAGGTAGGATATTTTTCTCTTTCCTAACTGTGTGCATGTGTGAACGCACACGCATATACATGCTTGGCCTCATACTTAAATGACCTTCTATCCTTTTGTCTTGGGCAGCAATATCAATTTCTTAAAATAAAAACTGTCTCTAGATGCTACTATGTAAGCTTTGGACCGTACTAGCTGGCAAGAATTTCAAAAGAAAGTGTATTTGTCATTGTCAAACTTGTTTACATGAATCAAGTAACAATGTCACCACAGTAGGGCTATCATCTTTTTTCCCTCCTTCTTCCTTTCCAGGTTTTCACACGAGGTCTATGATATTGCAGATGCATTTATATTGGCTTAAAGAGGACTATTTTTTCCTAAAAGTAGGTAGAATTTAATGACATCCTCAATTCACCAATTCTTGACTCTAATGGGCATATATATATACAGAAATGAGATGTGGGGGAGAATATATTGTATTTGGAGAGGAGTAGCTGCAGTTTTAAGGGTTTTTTCTTTTCTTTCTTTTTTTTTTTTTTTTAGCTAACATGACGTTTCCTATTTTTGTTTACAGTTATGTTTCTTTCTGTGTATCTATAGAACTGCAAATAACTCACATGTGCAGATTTTGCAAGCCACTGATAACCAGTGATTATTAATTTGTTGTGTCTTAGGAAAAATGTTTCTGGGTAGGTTTGGATGATATGTAAATCTTGTTCTTCCCAGTCCTTCTATGGCTTCTTATAATACCTATAATAATAACCTAGAAAAGAGTCAGACTTTTCTGCCAAGTTTGGCTGTTTTTCCTAAGGTATGAATTTTTTTCCAGTACTGGGGAGCTAAACCCAGGGCTTCACACATGCTGAGCAAGTGCTCTACCACTGAGCTGCACCCTCAGCCCCTTTTTTTCTTTATTATTTATTTTAAGACAGGGTTTCTCTAAGTTGTGCAGGATGCCTCTGGCCTTGAACTCTTAACCCACTTGTCTCAGCCTCCTAAGTAGCTGAGAGTACAGTCATGAGCCACAGTGCCTGACTAGAATGATATTTTTAAGCCCAAGTTTACATACTAGAATACACTATCTAAAATTGGTGTCAATGACAGAGACAAATGTTTATAGAAATGATACTTGGTGTCCTATCAGTTAGAAGGAGAGTGAGTTTTCAGTCTAAGATGTCTTCTAAGCACTAAGTTATTTTAAATAAACTTGAAGTTCTGAATAATAATTCTTTTATCAAATATTTTAATATTGATGAGCTAAATGTCTGTGACCCTATATAAGTTATTTAGCCTCAGTGACTATAAAAGTAATTTCTATGCTACTAAGTAGATATTTACCTTCAGACAATAGTGGACAATATAATGTTTTATGATATAAAAATACTTTTGCATTGTCTTTGCCTTTTTCACATGTTTTATATGTCACTGTCAGATAAAATACAGATGGTTCATTTAAATTTGAATTTCATAAAAACATTTTTTAGTATAAACTTGTCCCAAACATGGGACATGCTATATTTTTATTTGCCAAATGTTACAACTCTGTGTGTGGAAAAGCTGAAACAGAGAAAATTGGGTAATTTTTCCAAAGTCACCCAAGTTTTAGACCCTGTTCTTTTTTTGACTTAGGCTCTCTAAACCTCAATTTTCTATTCATTGAAAAAAAAAAACAGCAAATAACAAAATACAGTAATAGTAGGTATAGACCAGGGAACTGCTAAAGTGTCTTCCATTTGTTAGAGTTAGGGATCTGATAAGAGTAAAGTGCAACAATCCTACAATTGGAAAGATAGCATTAGTTGAAGTTCTTGATTGTAATCAATAGAATCTATCTTACTTAGCATATTAAACTAGAAAAGAATGCAAAGATATTATATAGCTTACACTAAATTAAAGGGAGCCGGAGACTTAGGCATGGAGAAGCAATGCCTAAATTCACTATTATGACTGCTCAGTAAAGACCCCAGTGCCACTGCCACTGAGCAGAAACTCCGCAGCCCAAATGGTCAACACTCGAATAGGATGCCCCTGCAGACATGACCACTGCTGCCTCTTGAAAGTGCCATGTTTCTCTACCACCCTCTATCATTCTCACCTGGATGGATACTCCCCCCTTCTTTATATCATTTTTCTCTAAATTGAAACTCCAAATTATGTCTAATTGGTGGGCCTAGATTGTATTACTGTGTCTTAACTCCAAGGAAAACTGGAAAAAAAAGTCTCTGGCTCTTACCCTAAATGGGCAAAATTCATACCGTGGGAAATTCCCACACATAAAGAAAGTGTTCAATAAGTAATGGGGAGAAGGAAAGCATGCTACATGGTGACTTTAGAAACATTAAAATGTTGTTAGATTCTCGGCCAGAATAATTTTGCTCATTGTTCGCAAATACTCATCATACTCATTCAAACCCCACATAGGCTGTCTTAGCCCAAATGATCTTGACCATTTTCCTTTCCTCTCGGATCCTAACAAAGGTTATAGGATATTTTATTATTCACTGAGTCCTCATCTATATTGCAACCTGACCTAAAGCATCTGCCAATTAATTCAAATTACCATACTGTCCATTCAAATAGCACCGAAAGCCCCAGTAAGTTTCCCATGTACTTCTTAGATCTCATTTCTTTGAAAGGCAGGAATATACCTCACCTAGAAAAACACTAGTCGCTTTAAATTCCAATATCCCATGTAAGTTATCTGATTCTAAGTCAGCCTCCTGAAACACTATTAAAAGCACTAAAAGTTGCTAATACTTATTCTAAATATTATGGATGAAATATATGTTTTAAATCCAAGGTTATAGTTTTCTCTCTGTAAATATTACTCTTAGAGTCCCTGTAAGGTTTATTATGCCTAGTACTGACATTGTGAGTTCCATATATAGGTCATGAGAAGAACAGAAAGATTGAGAAACACATCCATTGGTTTTCTAGAGACTAGAGAAATCCTAAATGAACTAGCAAAGACTGGATGCACCATATATTAAACTATCCAGCCATCTGATTGCTTAGGCTTGACAAATAACCTTATAATAACTCAAAACTATTTTCTTCAACAACTTCCTCAAAAACACTTGTCTCCCTTGACCTCAGAGCAAGTATCTTCTTGGTTCAATGATATCATTATTGCTCTAAGTAGATCCATGGAGTTCATTAGGGTAAATAAGGCTCTGAGAGGAACACATATGTTTTGTTGAGTTTTATCTAACTCAAATTAATTTGAGGTTTTTTAAAATTGCCTCTGAAAAAAACACAAGAGAAAAACACTAGCTAGTTGAATCTGAAAAGAGTTTATAACTTCTTTTAAAAAGTCTTTATTTCCAGTATAAAATGCTGTGTAGTTCTGGGAAGAAACCTGAATTCAACAATATTGAAGAGAAATTCCAAGTTTTCTCTAGAGCTTCATTCCATCTAATTACATTTGTGTGTAAAGGTAGAAGAATGCTCTTTCCTTTGTGAGAGTGAGAGATTTCCTCTATGAGTAAAGAAAGGAAAGTCGTGTGGTTTGTCCAATTAGTAAGTAACATATTTATTTATGTGTTTATGTACTTATTTATTTATTGGTAGCTCTGATTCAGTGGGAGAACCTCCAGGTCTTCCCCAAAAATAGCTTGATAATTAAATCTTTTTTAAATTATCAAGTCACACACAACTGAATACTCCAACAACAACCCTTCCCCAATAAAATTTGATAATTCCTGTTAGATCTCTTCAAGTGGAAAATAGAATATGTAAAAGCTATTTACATTACATGTTCACATTCATTTGTATCAAGTAATCCCCTAAGAGAAGTAAATTAAAAAAACTCATGAAAGTATTTTTATTTCCCAACATAATCTTGAGTATAAGATTTCAAGTAAATATTGAAGGCAAAAGAAGTTATTAGAAAGTAATCACTAGTCTTTAACTCATAACAAAAGGAGATGAATGTTTTGCTAGCTAGACAGCAAAGTTCCTTGACAGGAACATACAGCAGGAAGATCATGGTTATGCCCTGATGGCATTACCAATAAGCAATGTCTTCTTTCCTGGTGGCATTCTGTGCCTCTGCCCATCCCTGGTCCATTTATCTGTGTAAAATTTATACAAATCTGACATCATCTTACAGATGTCTTCATATAGGTCACCTGGACACCTTGACAAATACCTTACAATAAAAACCATATATGTGAATTTGTTTTCCTACCAACATATGGCATTTGGTCTTCATTTGTGAAGTCATTTGCTCTGAAGGAGAAACTGTGACAATCACTACCTCTCTATGTAAAAACAAGTAGAACTTTAGAAAGGAGATGTTTTCAATTAGGACCATTCACTCAGATGTATTTATAGTTAATATTTCTCTTGACTTTGCAGTATTTCAACAAAATGTCACAAAATTCTCAGAAACTAATTAAAAACAAAAATTAATCACTGATACCTGTCAGTGTTTATTTCATTATCACATGTGCCAGACATATTTATGAAGATGACAATTATTTATCCCAGGCAACATGTTCCTATTCAAGGAGCAATCAAGAATTAGAATATTCTAATATGCAGTGACAGCTAACATATCTAAATACATCATGCTTAGGCACTAGGGATAGAACTTAATGTTGGTACAGCATCTCATTTCCAGTTTGATAATTCATTTGACCTTTTTAAAGCTTTGCCACAGATGAATTTTTCACATAAATAAAGTGCAAAATTTTGTTCTGGTTATTAAATGTTGAACCCAAAATATATTGGCAACCCATTGTTTCTTTTCTTTAAATATGCTAAAGAAATGCTACTGCCCAATAGATCCAGAATGATAATGATATGCTTTGTGACTGACAGGTATGCAGGGGCTACAGAGGTACACAGAGGTATGCAGTTTGTCTTCTGTGCCCAATGTACCCATGAAGGAAAAGAAAGGGCTGATTGATTTTTAACCACACAGTGATGATTTCCTGGGCCTCTCAGTCATTTGTCTAACTATTCTAGCTTGGTGTTTATCATCTCACTGGAAGCAGAAGACCTGATTGAATGTGTGTTTCTGAAATCTCCAGAGATTATTAAAGTCCAATTGTCAGCCCATAAATCATCCTAAGTCTTTATATTATGTGACTCCAAGGCATCCACACTACTAATTGCAGATTTCCTTCTAAGGCTTCTATGATAGCCAAAGTGCAATTCTCAATCCTTCTGTGGTTTAGTCTATCATTTATAAACTGAGTAATATCACCAACAAAGCTGAAGAAGTTTAAATTTTCTTCAAAGGCTAGCCAAATTATGGCTGCCTGGAGCATCTACCATCTGATCTCCCAATAATTCACATTATTAGCTATGTAACTATGACTGCATGACATTTTCCCTTGTCTTTTTCTTATGTCAATTATAAGATTTGTACTTTTAACTTTTCCCTGAAGTATTTACCAACACAATATGATGATATTCAAGACAAGTGAAATTATATTCAACAAACATTTATTAATGTATACTCAGGAACTATGCTAGGATATCACTGTTTGCAAAATAAAACAAAAACAAAGCAGCTCATAATCTAGCTAAAAGATATGTTGTTGTCGTTGTTACATACCATCGAGTCATGTCTGACTCATAGCGACCCTCATAGGGTTTTCAATGGCAGACTGTTTTCTGGATTGCCTTGGGAGTGGGTTGCCACATCCTTCTCCCATGTTTGCAGTGCTGGGAATCGAACTCTGGATCTCAGAGATGGCACAGTGGCACTCTACCAACTGAGCTAAATCCCAGCCCCCAGAAGACATGCAGATAAACTGAAAATATATTATTCTGCACAGTGTTGAGTATTATTTTGTGTATGTATGTCTGCATACACATATGGATACAGAACCATGGAAGCCTCCCTAGAATACTCCATGGGGTATAAAACATACAAAAGCGCTTGAAAGAAACAGAAGCTAAATAGAGAGGACAGCAATATCTTTTGGGGGGATAGTAGCCAAAGTAGCCATAGAGGTAAAGAAAATCTAGATTAAGTGGTTTTGTAAGGGAATCTGGAAGTACTTATCACCAGTTTCAGGCTTCCTTTGGCCTTCTTATTTTGGAATCATCTCAGTCCTATCTGTTCACATCCCCAAACCACAGTAGAGCTATGTCAGCTGTAGGTTGCCTTCTTTGAATTGGTTTCCTGTCTCAGTACCAGCCATTTTTTTTCCTTCTTTTCTGCAGCCACATGCAATCTTCTTCTCCATGACTGTGATATAGCTGAGGTACAAATCTGATTGCCACTCAGTGTCTCTGTAGCACCTACCTGCTCTAGCCCAGTGTTCTGGCATGCCACACATATCACCCTACGATCTGGCCCTTGCTCTCCTTGCAGGTCCATATTGAGAGGTCTGTAGTTAGCATTCCCTGAAGTCAGTATGCTACTAAATGTAGTTTTGGTTCTAAAACTTGCATCAAGTTCATCATGCTACCAGGACCTAGCAACTGTTCCTGGTCCATAGCCAAGGATCCACACATGAATGATTTTATAAATGAATTAATGAATGATTATATTTAAGTCAAAGAACAAAGAATTTCAAGAATATGTGCCTGAGTCAATAGTCATTTTATACAGAAGGGTCAAGTAGAATTAAGGCAGAAGTTACTAACAATCTTCACACTAGTAATTTCTCAAACAACAATAGTGAATTGAGAAGCAAGCTACAATGAGGAAATGGCAAAAGGAGAACTTCTGTACAATATTTACCACTTGACTATACCTGTAGGACTGAGAAGAAGTGATAAAGGTTGAAAATGTAACATAATTGGGTTAATTGACAGGAAAAGAGCCCAAAGGAAATAAGGAATAGGCTAAAACCACATTTGAAGAACTCTGTCTTAGAGAACAGGGGTCTTTCTTCTTTTCAGATGGATGGTAATGTTTTATGTTACAGAGTGAAGAAATGGATAAGTTCAGAAGTAGAAGAAACAAGATTTGAGCATCCATGCATTTATGCCTAATATCTTCATTGTTTGGTTCATTGCCTGGCACATAACCATTTGCTGAATGAATGTTAACTATCCTTTCAAGAGAAAATGACTCATTATCAGAGGATAAGAACTCAGGGTAATCATAAAAATTAATTAAGCAAATAAATGTTTGGAGGACTTAGAGTAGTACAGCCAAGAGGTGGCTTGCTGGGAATGAAGCTTAGCCCTCCAAGATATCTATAAGGTACTTCCGAAAAGTTTAAGTCTCATTACTAATAATAGATAGAGACTATGAGCTATCCCCTCAATGTCAGGGTAGTCATGAATAAAAATGTCTTCAAAAACTATCACTGATTTCCTGAATCTCTAATATACAACCTAAAAAAAACCATAATGCTAATATGCAAATTCAAATTCAAAGTAAGTCTTCTGGGCTCCTCTTCTAACCAGATGGTCAATCTTATTGTCTTCCTATATAGAAATGCCAATACTGCCCATAAACATACACTATCCAGACTAGATGAGAGAATGATTGAGGTGGAATAAAAAACAATTAAAAGCAGCAGAACACAAGGGTCCAGGTGAAGGCTAATCTTTTGAACCTGTAATGACATCAATTGGCAATGTTTTAAATTGTGTAGTTTGGGTATTGGTAGGGTAGGTGACATTTGGGTGTGCTGGTAAGAATGGGTATGGGACCCTTTAAGGGAAAAATAAGGACCCTAAAGGCACAAAGCAAGATAGCTGGGTGTGGACCCAGCTGAGCATGACTTACTTGAAAAGGATGTGTGAGGCCCTGGGTTCTGCTCCAGTACCACCAAATTAATTAATTGATTATTAGGTGATTAAAATAAATTTTAAAAGTTAAAAATTATAATGTGCACGTGGAAAAGGACTGCTTAAATTGGAAGGTTGGGAAAGGCAACTCTGGTAACATCAAGTGTAACAGAGAACTAGTGACTGTCAAGGACAGGCCATAATCAACATAAATGTAGAAGGTAGAGGGCATGGCATAAGCAAAGATCTCCAGGCAGGAATAAACTTGCAGTGTGCCTGCTAGTAAGAGGCATAATGTACTCGAACTGGAGTGAATGAGGTGAAAAGGAGTACTAAAGAAGGGCAAAGGAAAGACATAAAATTATTTTTTGAAAGGCTGTGCAGGCTATGATAAATGTGTGAATATTATCATATCTGAAATGGAAAGTTGGTGAAGGATTTCAGTAGAGGTGCAGTATAATCGGATTTGTATGTCAAACTTTGACTTCTACTTGAGAAAAAGATTCAGAGAAGAAATTGGGAGGCTATTCTTAGTATGGCAGGAGTCCAAAGATGGTTCCACTGTCTAAAACGGTAGGGGTGAAAGTACAGAAAGGTGGATGAATTCAAAATATTCTTAGAGACAGAACTGATAAGACTTTGTAATTGATTGGATATGGATATGAAAGAAAATGAGAAATAAAATATCAGTTCTTTTTTTTTTAGTTTGACAGGGGTGCATTTTGATAGGGGAGAAGGCTGACCTCATTCTATCAAAGCAGTATTGTTGAGCCCAAAGAGGAGACAGGGTCTACCCACTCTAGAGACACAAAGATCCACCCAAGACTCAGTACGCAAACTATGATTGTAAACTGAAGCCCTTTTCAAAGCTTTCTCCAGTACTGCTGCTGGTTGTTTGTTTGTTTTTGTTTTTTCCTCTTTTCTTGGCATTCCATCCCCCCATATTGAGATGTTGAACCCAGGGTCTTGGGAAGGCAATTCACTATCACTGAGCTGCACCCCAGTAACTCTTTATTTTTTATTTTGAGACAGAGTCTGGTTAAGTTGCCCAGGCAGCCTCTGGCCTCAAACTCACAATCCTCCTGCCTCAGCCTCCCACATACTTAGGATTACAGGTGTACACCATGTCCCCCAGCTCTCCAGTGCTGCCTATCCTTGTAGCATGGCTTAACTCCTAGTGACCTAGATTATAAATGTCATATTCATCTATGACTTCTCCACTTTTCTCTCCTACCAAACTCAGTCTAATACCCAGCCATGTGGATTTTACTTGAAAAACGTCTCTTGAATATGTGTTCTATAATATCTTTGGCACTGTCAGATCTTTTCAATCTTCAGTGGTCCATTGCTTAGCATCCTCAACATTTTTCTCTGCTTCTGTTTCTCTTTCTCTTTTCATCCTTTCAAAACTACTAGGTCCTACCTGAGTCATCTTTATAAGTCAAAGATTGGATATATGTATATATACATAGAATGGGAATCAGATAAAAGTTGTGATGACTCCTAACTAATTATGAGTTAAGGCTAAATTCTTGGGCATGTAACATAATAGATTTTTCCAGAAGCATATGATTAGCACAGTTCCCATCTTTGATACATTTTAACTGGTCTAAGATAAAAAGAAAAAAATAGGACAATACTATTTTGACAAGAGCATCTATATGTGAATCTTTTTTTCAATGTGGTTGCATAAATTTCCCAACTGTCCTTTCTTGAAAAGGATTCAACATTATTCTGATATTATGTCCTGCTATCTTTACAAAGATTTCCAGTCACTGGTCAGAAGATAATTTTTGTTAGTAAATATCATGTCCAAGGGTGTTTTAAGAATTTGGAATACAAATAGGGATGGATGACCTAAGACAATGCCAATAGTTTTTATTCCAGCACGGGTGGTGCAGGAGAGGACTCCAAACAGTAGAGATATAATATTATCTGATGTCTTATTTTAATAAAACATTTTTCCAAAACCTGGTCATTAGACCATTCAAAAAATGCTTGCAGGTCCTGGTGAGTATTTGAGAAAAGTATATCATCACTATATGGGAGAAGGACCTGGCAATCCACTCCCAAGGCAATCCCGAAACAGTCTGCCATTGAAAACCCTATGAGGGTTGCTATGAGTTGGATACTGACTCAACAGCACCTAACAACAATACCGTCACTATAAGTTAACATACATCATAGCTAAATAATGTGCATCATTTTGTTATATTTAACTATATTCTTGCATTTTCATAAGAATTGTTTTTTATGTCTAAGTTTTGACTCTACAAATAGTTTACAAGTGTGACTATAGATTACAGATTTTGCTAACACTCATCTATTTGATAAACATCAGAATAGTAGTTAGGAGTATAATTGAACATTTTGTGAGTTTAAACCAATTGTTTCTAGCTTCAATAACCTTTATTATTATTAGCTAGTCTTACCTGGAATTATCAGAAAGAAATATCAGAGAGAGTAGGGAATTTCTGGGTTGCAGGGAAAGTGTCTAGTAGGAACAAAGGGAAAGAAAACATATCAGAAATAAATTTGTCATAATGAAAAAAGTAGTAAGGGGTGAACCTTGGAAACAGATATACTGCCTGGTATTCCTGAGATGAAAAAGCACTAATTAAGGTTTATAAATAATAAACCAATGAGAAATTATAGAGACAGCCTTCTGAATTAAAAGCAAAATAGACTTTGAATCCTCATGAGTCTGTTACCAACTTAACCTCATAAAATTACCCTTAACTTAAAACTTCATGGTCACTCCTCTAGTAGCTGTACATTAGAGGTTCATCAGGTAATTTCTATTTTTTAGCATTACATACAGTTGAGACCAAATCCAGGAAATGCAGTGTAAATTCCTTCCTTCAAATCTGACTCTAACCACAAAGTCTAATTATCTAACCAGAGCAGTTAGTAGGGAAGAGAGGACCCATTATCTAAAAGAGGTTTTCATGAAATGCCAGACCACTCATCATATGTTAGCTAAAAAGCAATCTAACCTTGGGTATGAAGTCATTTTTCTAAAATTCATCTTGGCATCCAGTAAATCCACTAAAAACCTAATGGAAATGATTATGGGCATCAAACACATGTTTCCTAGGCACAAGCTGACATGACAGTGCAGAAAGCATTTTCCATTTTAATATTCTGAAGCCAGCAACCACAGTAGAGGTGTATTTGCATTCAGAATGTGCAGTCACAGACGCAATGTGATCTAAAGGCTTGTCATGTGTTAAATGACTCACAGTGTTTTGCAGACAACAGAAAGTTTCACTTGTACAAAGTACTAGAATTAATGCATCGAGGTGGGTGACAAGTTCTTAAGGTGATACATACATCAAGGAACTGAGCTCCTCATAACCAACCTGCCATATTATTTTTTGAGAAAATATCCCCCATATAAATGCAACTTTATTTGTTAAATCTAAGATTAAATGAAGCCTGCTGCTAAAAAATTACTTCCATTTTTACATAGGAGAATGTATTTCCATAAACCATATAATGGAGAATAATTTAAACAACATTAACAATAAAGAGTTTGGAGAAAATATTGTTGTAGTTTGCATTAAAATGTCATGAGATCAGAGAGGCTTTGAACAAAAGATTTAATGGAGTTTTATTTTCCTTTAAGTCCATTTTATTTGAAACAGAGTTAACACTGCCTTAAAATATTCTCTCTTATAAACATACCAACTCAATCTTAAGATTTCTTAATGTAGACATTCTGAAATTGTTCATGTAGGCTTACGATAAAGAATGAGGAGGCAGGGAAATTATGTGTTCCTGAGACAGAAGAGATTGCCAAGTGCTGTTTTTTTGATCAAATGGTCATCAAAACCACTGTGACAGTGTGATCTTGCCAAGCTTTAGAGGAGGGTGCATATTTGCAAAAGGACAGTAACAAAGACCCCATGACAGCATGGCTTTTCCAAAAAAAAAAAAAAAAAAAAAAAAAAGAAAGAAAGAGAGAGAGAACTGACTCATGGAAGCTGAGTAAACTACTAATATTCAGGTAGAAAGATGAAATTTTCTGACAGCATTAAGGTGCAGAAGGTGAAGAACAGGAGGACCTGGTGTGGTCAAGCCTTCAACTAGGCAAGTCCAGAGGGGTAGGAGACGTACAGAGGGACAGCAGAAGGGACCAGGGAACTACGACTACTAGGTAGTTCCTCCCCAAGTCACTCTAGCACCATGACTTTAGCTATTATAAGTGCAGGGAGTCAATACAGTGTACTGTTGTAAGAGCAAAGGCTTTAGCACCAACTGGATAGTAAGCTCAGCTATGGCAAGTAAATGGCATGCTACTTTGCACTTAGCCTATAGTCATAGCTATCAGATCTCAGAAGCTAAACAAGATCGGACCTTGTCCTTGGATGGGACCTGGCTCTGTGACCTTAATAGGTCTCAGCTGTGCTTTGGGGACATGTTGAGTAGGACACAGAACTGTCAGCTATAAAGTCTCTCTAGATACAAGATTCTCCACCTTGGCTGCACTTTTAAGACATTCAAGGAAGTTTATAAAACTAATTCTTGTTGGTCACCATGGTGCACTCCTATTTTACAGCAACTCAGGAGGCTGAGGCAGGAGGATCACAAGTTCGAGGCAGGAGGCAGCCTGTACAACTTAATGAGATCCTGTCTCAAAACTAAAAAGGGGGCTGGGGGTTGAGCTCAGTGGTAGAGCACTTGCCTAACATGCACAAGACCCTAAGTTCAACTCCCAGTACAAAAATAAAAGCCTTATTCTGCTATAAGATGTATCAGAATTTTGAAAGCTCCCATCCATGCAATTCTAATGTGATAATGTGGCACACTGGTGTCAGTATCTTGGAGAATAGACAGTGAATGGGAAGACCTCAAAAGGAGTATTTCTCTAAAAGAGAATGAGCCATATAAAAAGCAATGGTTTAAACTAGGCCTGAGAGAAATATGTACTGATTGTAAAATTGATTAGAAAAGTGATAAACCAAAAGAGACTAGCATATTATTAATTGGAATGTTTAAATGTCTTCAACACCCAGTGGTGTGGTGGTTTATGAAGGAAATAAAATCAGCTAGAGAAAGTTAAAACCTGCATTTTCCAGGAGCACATGATAAGTTACCCATTAAGAATGAGATAGACATCACAGGGACTGAGATGGAGACAAGCCAAAATAGAAGAAGAAAGATGTAGCTGTGGATATAGATGTGGATGTGAGTGAGGTTACAGATTGGCAGTGCCTATGGGGATGGCTGGAGATGTGGCTCTGGCTATGGCTCTGGGTATGGTTGTGGCTATGAACTTGGATGTGCATGAAGACAGAGACAGAAAGGTAGTGGGTGTTGAGAAACAATCTCATGAATAGGACATTTCTGGCTATACCAAACAGTTCAAATTCTGTTTCTGATAAATTATCTCCACTCCTGAATACCCCTCTGAATTTAAGAGGAAATTTGACCAACGAGAACTTGATACAGAAGAAAAAAATAAAAGAAATAAAGAGATGCTAAGGAACAATAAAAATCACAACAGCAACAGCAAGCATGACAAATATGATGGGGAAACTAAGCAATGTGAAAGAATAAAAAGAAGAAATGGATGGTATGGTGCAAAAAAAAATGAACTTCCTAGTACAGGAAGGAAGCAGGAGGAAAAAAGAAAAAGGAAAATAAGTGGCAGTCTAGGTAAGAAATCACTCTTCTTGCTTTGGGAAGAGATTCTGATTAGGATGGGAAGTCTGTCCTCTCTCCTGGCTAGCAGGCCGACATTACTAACACAACTGTCATCTCTTTTATTAGCAGGTGGCAGGGGAATTAGCAGCCCTTCCATGAATTTTTGCATTTGACTCTCTAACCAGAAGTACCAATAGTGGAAAAACAACAAGTAAGACAGAGCTGGTGGGCGAAGGCTCCTCTAAGAATAAATAGGAGGGCTGAATTTGGGCCTTGGTTTTTAAAGAAGAAAGAAATCTAATCACTTCTTAATATCTTATTTTGGCACCCAGGATTTATTCTCCCAATAGATTCTTCCATAGTTCCCAAAGCTATAAACCTTAAATTGCTAACAGCCTTTCTGCTGTAGTCCATCTCACGGTCTCAAGGTCATCTGAGATTTGCATAATTAACCCAGTTCTAATTTGTTTTTTTTTTCTTCAAAAATCAAAGTTGTGATAAAAATAGAAGGATAATGTTCTGTTCTTCAAATGGTTTTTCATTCTGGCTTGCAATTGTTTTTAGGTACTAGAAGAGTATAATAATTAGGATCCATTATCAAGATGATTGGAATACTGAATCACTATAATGGCCTCTGTCTATATCAATCATGGTGGTATGTTCATATAAATGATAGGTTTATGGCCATTTCTGGAATCTAAACTCAAGGAAGCAAAATAATGATATCTTGCTGAGGCAGCTTTTACCTCTAAGAATATTAAGTGGAACTGCCTTTTCTAGAGAGAAAGTTACAAATATTTTCCTTCAGAGTGGCAAGTGCAAGGTGATCACACTCAAACGAGGTCAGCAGATGGCAGGCCCATCCTGCCAGATGCTCCAATGCCCCAGGCACCTATTGAGAAAGGAGATGAGAGTTTTGTACATGGCTTGCAGATTTCTCCACTCAATCACCAACTTCTTGAAAACCACAGCCTGTTCTCTCTCTCTCTCTCTCTCTCTCTCTCTCTCTCTCTCTGGGGAGCAAGCAATAAAAGAAAACTGTAAGGAATGATTTTCCTTCATTGTTTACACAGTGAAATGAGAGTTTCCTCTATGAATTTATTTTTCTGCCTTAATTTGTTGTCTCAGCCACTTATTTCAAGGTTTTAGCCACAGAATTTTCTTTTGCAATCTACATAGAGAAGAGTTCCCTTTAGGATATTCAAGAAAGATAAAGTACAATGTGCAGGATGAGGGGTCAGGGCTGACCACCACACAATCCTACCTTGCTGCCATTGCTCTCTGCTCAGTCACAGCTGCTTTCTTCATTGCTAATCACAACCTAGAATGCTCAGACTTGGTGCCCATTTATACAATGCTGTAATGTGACAAAAGACTGTGTAGGGCTGAGGCCCCTCCAAACAAGCCTGAGGCAATCTGAGTTTTGCCAGTTGTCCTTGCATATTTATTCACTGTACCTCTTTACACCCTGTAAAAGTATTCCAGCTTAGGAAACAAATCACATGTCACCCTACATTATTTTTCCTTACCTACAACACCACTATGCATATCTGTCATGGTATATCAGATTTTATTGACATATTAGAAGAACTTAACAAGAACAAAGTATGAGCTAAAGAACTAAAAGGAAACACTATGTATAATTCTGCTTATACTCCACGGGAAAAAAATCCACTGAATTTTCTTAGGCGTGTGCCCAGTTCCCAATTTTGCTCTTCTATTCTTAAGACCACATTTTGTGGCACATAGTGGTAGCTCTGTGTGCACAAGTGTGGTAGATATGTGCGAGCGGGAGTTGTATGAAACTCTGTCAACTGCTTTTACTAATGTACACACAATCACAATGAAAATAGTTTACACATATTTAATATGCAATGTGTGTAGAGAGAAATATTGTTGCTGTTGCTGTTAAGTGCTATTAAGTCCAGTCTGACTCATGGTGACCCTATGTACAACAGAATAAAACACTACCTGATACTGTGCCATGCCCGGCACTATTGTCAGTGCTTCTTTACTATTCATAGGGTTTTCAATAGGTGATTAGTTTAAGAGTGGGCTGCCAAGTCCTTCTCCCAATCCTACAGCACCTGGTATTCCCAGGTGGTCTCCCATCTAAGTACTAACCAGGCCCGACCTTTCTTAGCTTCCAAGATCTGGAAAGTTCAGACGTGAGGGCGGTATGGCAGTAGACATAAAAATGTCTGCATTTGAAAACAGACAAAGCTTTATGACAAGTCACCTGAGCTCCTCTTCCAACCAGGTTTCCATAACGTAACCCTACTGCACAGAAACCCTGGTCCCTCCACCTCCCCCAGCCCTTCCAAGAGCATGCTGCCTTCTCCACAGTGCCAAAGTCCACAATCCTACTCACAAAAGATAGTCTCTCTCCAAGGTCTTTCTCTCTTCCCCTATAACTACTGAAAAAACAGAGTAGGAACCATTTTTGCATTTTCTCAAGTCTGATTTACTGAATATGTTTAAAAATTATCACTTAAAGGTCAAGCAGAGAGTGAGTGCTGTGGAGCCACCAGTTGAACGGTCCAGACTGGACTTCAGCATGCTATATCCAGTTCCCTTTGAGAACTTTTGATCAATATGAAGTTACTTTATCATTTATCTGAACACTTAGCAAATAATTATTGGGATACCTGTCCACAGATACAGGCATGCAAAACTATCCTAAGAAAATCATCAGTTTTCAGAAACAGTACAGTCTCAATTTAAAAGGAGAGAAAAAAATGTGTTTCTAACTCCTACAATTGGCAACATCCCCAATGCCCACAATGGAGGTAGCATGCTACACATTTTATGCTGAGTGATGTCAGTGGCATTTTCCTATCCTGCCTGTTTTTGAAATATGTCCCCTTAAGCTTGCAAAGCCTGTAGCCATAACACTATGGCATCCAATCCCATCAGATCTCAGAAGCTAAGCAGGGTCAGGTCTGGTTAGTACTTGGATGGGAAACTGCCTGGGAACACAGGCACTGTAAGCTTGGGAGAAGGACTTGGCAACCTGCTCCCAAAAATCAATCCACCATTGAAAATCCTATGAATAACAAAGAAGCACTGACTAAAATAGAGTTTTGTCTGTTGTATGTAGGGTTGTTATGAGTCGGACATCAACTCAATAGCACCTAACAACAACAACAAGCTTGCAAAGAATGAGAAACAAGTGAACAATAACAACAACAACAACAAAAAGCTGTAGAGCCTCTGATATCTTCTCCTTTAGCTTCATCAAGATTCAGATAATGGTTGAAATCAAACCTGTGAGGACTGGGGAAAGTGTATACACACAGTGCCCACTCATTTTCTAGCTGCTGTGGAGAGAAGCTGGTTTCATTTGTATTGTTACAATCTGGGAGAAAAAAGTTTAAAAGTCTGACATGTGTTGTCCCCTCTATTTTCTTTTTTATTTTTCTACTTTCTCCTCATTTATACTGCTTCCACCTTCCACATATTAACACATCAGAGGATCTTATGTGGGGTTCATAGGCAATGCCATGAAAAATAAGAAAAAACTTCATAGTTAATTAATGCTTTTGTGTGAAAACACAAGGACATACAACATATGCCAAATCAGGTGAATCAATCCACATATTCTATAAATCAGTCCACACATCCACATAAAGTTAAGTCAATTTGTCAGACTGAATAAAATACAACAAAATCAGGGAGAAATGAATTAAAATCTTGCATCACTCACTTCCTCTTAAACTTAACCTCAATCTTCTTAAATGAAAAAAATATATATAATATTCTTTGCTTTGTAAATAAAGTTCTTGTGAGAATCAAAAGAGAAGAAAATAAAACCATCTAATATTATGTCTGATTCATGTTACTTTCATTACCAAAACATCACTACCCAATGATAAAGGGATTGTTCCACCAAGATGCTTAGCCACATCTTTAAATTCAACATGACCAAAACTAATTCTGTTATGGTATTCCAACCTACTTCTCCTTGAGAAAAATACCTCCCGACCAGCATCTGTTGTTCCTGCTGCCTTACAATGCATCCAGTCAATCACTGAAACTTCTGGGGTTCAGAGGATTTAGTGAACCCCAAATAACTTTCATATTTTTCTCCTTCCCTCTGTTTCTTTGGCCACTGCTTTACTTACAGTCTGAATAATCTTTCTTCTGGATTATAATGCAATTTTCACTGGTCATCCTATCTCCATTGTCTACCATCTTTAATCCACCTTCCCAAATTTCCAAAAATGACCTTTTGCACTATAAATATAATCATATACTTGCCCTCCTTGAAGTAATTCAATGTCTCCTTCTTGCTTATAGAATGATTTTCAGCTCCTTACCACAGTGTATCGCCTGCAGCCGTAGCCCTGTGGCATCTGATCCTGTCAGATCTCCGAAGTTAAGCAGGGTCAGGCCTGGTTAGTACCTGGTTGGGAGACTGCCTAGGAACACCAGGTGCTGTAGGCTTGGGAGACAGACCCAGCAACCCCCTCCCAAAAATCAACCCACCATTGAAAACTCTATGAACTGCAGAGAAGCACTGACAATAGTGTTTCGCCTGTTGTACGTAGGGTTGCTATGAGTTGGATACATACTGGACGCCACCTAATAACAACAACAACCATGGTGTATCAGGAAAAGGACATAGAAGCCCACTCCTGAAACAATCCTGAAAATAATCTGCCATTGAAAACCCTATGAATAAGTATATAGGGTCACTATGAATCAGACACAACTCAATGGTACTTAACAACAGCAATGACTACAATGTAGATAGAATCATTATTAGGCCTTATTTGTCCCTCATTTTTCTACTACTTTTTCAACAGAACTTTTCAGGAATCCAATAATTGTTTACTCCTGCCTGTATCACACCTGATCAAGTTTCTGGGTCTTTGTACATGCTATGTCCTCTGAAATGCCTCCCTTTTTTATTACTTAATTGTTGAACCTAAGGTTCTCTTTGAACTTAGCTGGAAAGATTGCACTGGAATCAACTGCTCAGTCTCTTATAATAAGCTACTTACAAATAAGTGAACTGTGGTAATGTATGATCTGTTTAAACAGTTACTGCTTAACTAAAGGTGGGAGAAGGACCTGGCAATCCACTCCCAAGGCAATCCCGAAACAGTCTGCCATTGAAAACCCCATGAGGGTCGCTATGAGTCGGATACTGACTTGATGGCACTAACAACAACAACAACAGCTTAACTAAAGAGCATGTGGTTTTATCTCCAAATCTTTAGATTCTAATACAACACCTGGCACCTTTCCAGGCTCACTGCATACACTGAACGAACACGAGTGAATGAGCAAGTGGAAATGGAAACATTCATTTATTTGAACTGACATGTGTCACAGGCATCACTGTAAAAGAGGAGCAGGTGATTGTGAAGTGAAAATGCTGTGGACATTTAAGCCTTAAGGATGGAAATAATGATAAATACCATACCAGAAGAGAAATGTCAAAATAAGTTTTCAGTGTTTGTTTTAAATGTGCCCAACTTGTTTTCGTTCTAGGAGATTTTGATACTATGTTCATTTCTGCACATTTCTACCAAAGAATACATAAGAATACCATGAGTTGCCCTCAAGTGACCTTCTAGAAAACAATTTGTTAGAGCCTGGCACGGTGGTGCAAGCCTGTAATCCCAGTGATGCAGGAGACAGAGGCAGAAGGATCACAAGTTCAAGGTCATAGGAAACTTGCTTAACTTACTGAGACCCCCATCTCAGAATAAAAATAAATAAATAAATAAGGGTCTATGGGTGCAGCTCAGGGGTAGAACAGTTTCAAAGTACATGTGAGGCCCTGAGTTCAACCTCCAATAATGAAAGAAAAAAAAAATTTGTTAGTGGACAAACATACCAATAACCCAAAAACTAGAGTGATCATCATTCACTCAACAAATATTTGTCTGAGAACAAAATACCAGATACTAAGTTTCCATAAAAATATTGTGTTTAATGGGACCGACAGTTGATAAACTGCAACAGCAAAAAAAAAAAAAAAAAAAAAAAAAAAAAAAAAAAAAAAAAAAAAAAAAAAAAAAAAAAAAAAAAAAAAAAAAAATCCCCAAAGTAACATAGCTAGAAAGTACTGAAGTATTTTTGTATGAATAAATTTCCCAAATGACCTGAGCATAAATCATCTGCCTTGGAAAAATTATACTGTGTCAAGATCTTCTTTAATTCCTCCCATACATAAAGAAAACATGAAATATCAAGATAAAATTGGGTGTTGGGGATCCCCAGGACCATTTCCCTTATTGATGCATTAGTAAATTCTGGTCTCCTTTTAGAAATAACTAGATTTATAGACTACATAGAGAGAAATAACTATATTTAATACAAATAACTATATTTAATATAAATGTCCCTTTGCATAATTGACTGCTAGACAACAAACACAGTAGGCACAGAGTCCTTTTACAGGAATAAACGCATAACAACCATAGCATAAATAAGCAAAATACAGCCTGAAGACCAAATCCAGCCCAAAGCCTAGTTTTATAAATAAAATTTGATTGGAACTCAGAGCATCTCCATCCATTTACATGTTGTCTCTGATTGCTTTTTGCCCCAATGGCAAAATTTAATAATTATGACACAGACTGTAGGGCTTACAACAACTAAAACATTTACTATATGGGACCTTACAAAAGTTTACCAATCTAGTACTATAGGAGCCAAGTTATAAATTAAGTTCTATTTCTAGAATCCCATTTCATCATATGAAAGTACTAAAATAGATATCAATAAGCTAAAAGAAAATGTAAATATAAATATGGAGATTACAAACTATTTGTTGTTGTTAGGCGCTGAAGAGTCAGTTCCAATTCACAGCCACCCTAAGTACAACAAAATGAAACAATCCTCAACCCCGCGGCATGCCCAGCATATGTCAGTGCTTCTCTCCTATTCACAGTGTTTGTAATGGCTGATTGTTTCAGGAGTAGGCTGTTAGGTCCTTCTCCCAAGCCTACAGCACCCAGTATTCCCAGGTCATCTCCCACCCAAGGACTAACAAGGTCTAACACTGCTTACCTTCCAAGATCTGATGGGATCTAATGCCAGGGTGTTATAGCTGTAGTCATACACTACTTAATATGCCAAAATTAAATACAATATAAAAACAACAACATAAGCATACTCCCTTTTGGTAGTATATTTTATAAGGAGTAGAAGAAACCTGGGCTCTGTAAAAGAAAAACCATTAACTATGAACAATGCCTACATTCCCAAAACTGTATAATAAGCAGTACCTTTTCTTATTTTTCCAAGAATTTTGAGGATGCATTAAAAGTTAATGCCTTCTAAAAATATTATTTTACAACTCGATGTCCATTGATTACATCTAAATGTTTTTAAATACTAAATTCCAGACAGAGTTTTCTGTGTCTTCTTTAACTGTCCTTTGGTTGAATTATGACAGCAGATTGCCACAGGTTGACTATTTGTGTCAATATTGCATAAAATTGTTATGGTGCTCATTGTTATTTCTGGAGATCTCATCAATACCTGTAATTTTCCTGAGAACTCAGAGAAACAAATCCAATCATTGAGCCAAAAGGGGTCCTCATCCCAGAGCTCCCACTGAAAATGGATTTCCCGCATGTCATGACTAATTTTTCAAGGACCTCTGTAACCTAAATTCTTCCTGCTAGACTTTCATCTCTGCCTTGTATAGCCTATTAATTTCTATTGTAACAGTTGTACATCAAAAAAAATGCTTTATCATGAAATACACACTACAGAAAATTCTTTTTGTCCTAAAGCATAATCCAGACATTGTGCTAACATATTTTTGCCATCGTCCACACTTTTTCAGCCTGCCCTACATCTGAGTCTCAGGAGAGTGAGATCTCTACGTCAATCTACCCACACACTTCTACACTGCAGCTCTGGCTCCTCACTGACAGATCTAGGCTGGCAGTTTGCTATATTGGTGCCACAACCTGATGGTCTTGTTCACATAAGGGGAGAAAACAGCAGCTTCACTTTACACATTCAGCACCTCTGATCTTGAGCAGACTAAGTGTTGAGATCTGTTCTTAGGGATTTTCAAAGCCTCCAAAACTGTTACAGGGCATTTCATCCCCAGAAGGGGGCCTATTTGCCTTCCCCAGAAGGTCTCATAGTATCCAAGAGGGTCAGCCCAGACAGAGGGGAAATCCCCTTGCCAGCTATGATAAGGAAATCTCAAAACATAGCCCCATGGAAATCAGTGAATGTTTAGTTTTTTAAAAGCTGAATATAGGAATGATTTTCTTTATTTATAGAGAAAATAATAATATCAACAATACTGATAACTATAAAATCTAGTAAAATTTGTTAAATCCTTAGTCTTGAGCTGAGCATGGGGGCTCACACCTGTGATACCAGTGACGTGGGAGGCTGAGGCAGGAGGATCACAAATTCAAGGCCAGAAGCAGCCTGAATTACTTAGTGAGACACTGATTCAAAATAAAATTAAAAAATGAGCAGGGTGTGCAGTCCAATGGTAGAGAACTTGCAAAAGGATGTTCAAGGACCTGAGTCAACCCCCAAGTACACAGAACAACCAAAAGAAAAATCCTTAGTCTTTGCCAAGCCTTAACTCAAATGATATTGATTTTGGCACAACAAACTATAATCTACAGGGTGACCACTCTTTTCTGTAAATAAAATTCTCTAGAACTCAGGCACAGTCATTTGTATCTTGTCTGACTGCTTTCCTTCTACAATGGTGTAGATATAGTAGTTGCAACAATGATTGTAGGAACCACAGAGCCTCAAATACTATCTGGCTCTTTCAAGAATAAACTTGCTGATCCATAATATATAATACCAGTGCCTCAAATAGTTCTTGTGAGTTCTTGAAAATAGTTCTTGTGATGTTGTTGTTGTTGTTGTTAGGTGCTGTCCAGTCAATATCCAACTCATAGCGACCCTTACAGGGTTTTCAATGGCTGACTGTTTTGGGATTGCCTTGGGAGTGGATTGCCAGGTCCTTCTCCCATTTTTGTGGTGCTGGGAATTGAACGTAGGACCTCAGAGACTGCAGTGCAGTGCTCTACCAACTGAGCTAAATCCCAGCCCTCTTGTGATGTAGGAAACACTATTGTTTGTTGTTGTTGTTGTTAGGTGCCATTGAGTAGGTCTGACTCATAGTGATTCTATGTACAACAGAAAAAAACAATACCTGACACTGTGCCATTGCAAGCACTACTGTCAGTGCTTCTCTGCTATTCTTAGGGTTTTTGATGACTGATTGTTTTGGGAGTGGGCTGTCAGGTCCTTCTCCCAAGCCTACAGCACCTGGTGTTCTGAGGATGTCTCCCATCTAAGTACTAACCAGCCCCAACCCTGCATAGCTTCTGAGCTGATGAAATGAGACACCAGGAGGGTACGGCTATAGACAAATACCATTATTATTCTCATATAAATGAAGAAACTGAAATTCAAAAGGTTAGAGAATTTTTCTATGGTCAAAAAGAAGAAAAAAAAAGACTCAAATTTAGAATGTGTCCATGTCACAATCTAATAAAGTCTCAGAAGATTTTATAGTAACTTCAGATGAATCATTTCACCTCGTTGATCCTCAGCTCCCTCCTATGCAAAAGAGAACTTTGGATTAAATGGCAGCCAAAGTGCTTCCCATCTACAACTCTGGGTATGTCCAGCCTGCTTTGCCATTTCGCATAGCAAAGGCAAAGTCCCAGAAAGCATGGTGACCATTTATGTCAAAGGAGATCATTCTAAATGGCTTTCAGGAAAGGGATTCCACAGAAATAACTAGACAAGCAAAATGAAATTATCACTGTTTTAACAAGAAATGATGCCCAAGGACAACCACTATTCTCTATCATTAAGTCACATGAATACCTTAATCTGCACAGTACCTTGAAAGTAATTATTAATTCTCAGCCAACAGCCCAAATCAAATAGCCTCCAAAACTCCTACATATTCCAAAAATTAGCCTTGAATGTCATGAGCTGTAATTAAAGAAGCTTTTTGTGCCCCTGCAAGCTGTCTGACAACCCTTAGACATGAGCAGGCTTAGTTTCCCAAGTATTCCCTTTGCCACATTGTCTGCTCCGTGATCTGTGTGTTCTGAGATTCTTCTCAGTCTTCCCTGCTCTCTTCTACATCACAGAGACAGCAGCCACAGTAGGCTGTATTTCCTTTACCCAGCTGCTGTGGTTTCTCCTAATGAAGGGCACTGATTGGGGACAGAAGAGAAATGCTTCCTATACTCACTTGCTCTCCCTTTCCTTCTCCCCTTCTTACTCCCCCTCTGCTCCTTCTCCTTTCTGCCTTGGGCAATATTTCTAGTACTGTTTGCTTCTTCTCTGTGGCTCTAGCTTAGTTTCCACAAGAAAGATGAACCTGACATCAACTTCCAGACTCTGGTAACTCTTTTCTTCCTATTGCTAGTCTGGGTGGCCTTACTGCTCCTTGATGTGTGGGTGTGTCTGTCTGTCTGTCTGTCTGTCTGTCTGTGTATGCAACCAGGCCACTGCATTAAATCCTCTTTATTCCCAACATTTAAAAAGACCTATCTTTTCCTAGATTTCCCCAAGCAAATTCACAGTACTAGGTCAGATTCAAATTATCCTGGCTCTATCACAAACACAGGCCTCAACAGATAAACCTCTGAATGCACATTTTTTTCCTGGTCAACTTCAACTCATTATTCCTAATAGTTGAAAAAGCTCTGATCACTTATACATTTGTCTGAATCTTTAAATTGAATTGAAAAGTTTTCTAGTAAAGACTCATTCATTGGCATAACACACACACACACACACACACACACACACACACACAAATTGGAACCCACAATACTTACTTTCCAGGAATTCATAAATTCTCTGGACAGATAGGATATATTCATATAAAACTATAAAGTGATATAGTAAGATGTGTAATTAAGCACCTAAAAAGCAAAGACAAGGCAACGTTGGTTATGACTGCAGTAAGTAGAGAAAGAAATCAAGTTAGTGGTTTAGATGAAGACATAATATCTTTGTTGTGTTAATCCTCTCTCAGAGCCAAATGGACTACAGCTCCATCATTACTAATCCTGCAAGAGAGGAAATTACTTGCAATTATATCTTGCCCTTTTGCCTTTAGCCATACCTAATGGCTCCTTGTGGTTATAAGTACTTTGTTTTTTTAATTTTTCACTAAGCTAATTATATGATTCTAGTACTGCAACCAAGAACAAAATGACATTATTTCATCAAAGGGATACATATTTACAAATTTAAAAATAATTAAGCCAATTCCTACTTATAAACAAAACCAGTGGTACATGGAATATAAAGATAAACACATTTTAAGCCGAGTATGGTGGCACACGCCAGTAATTCCAATGACTCTGGAAACAGAGACAGGAGGATCATGAGGCCAGAGGCAGCCTGCACAATTTAGCAAGACTCTTACTAAAAATAAACAAATTAAAATGGGCTATAGATGCAGCCCAGCAGCAGAGCACTTGCAAAGTATATGCAAGGCCCTGGGTTCAACCCTCAAGTACTGAAAAAAAAAAATTAGAATTCCATGGGGAAATGTATTTATATTGTGTGTTAAGAATATTGTGGTATAGATGGACTGCAAGTACAGAAAACCTGTATGACTTTGTTCAGTTATTACTGCCTTTTTTTTCCCCCAGACTGAGAGGTTGAACCCAGGGCCTTGTGCCTGCTTTGTAAGCGCTCTGCCACTGAGCTGCACCCCCAGTCCATTTTTCAATTTTTATCTTGAGACAAGGTCTTACTAAGTTACCACAGGCTACCTCTGGCTCAAACCTGTGATTCTCCTGCCTCTGTTTCCTGAGTCTCTGGGATTACAGGGAAGCGTGAGCCACTTGTTGTTGTTAGGTGCCCTCGAGTCAGTATCCGACTCATAGCGACCCTCATAGGGTTTTCAATGGCTGCCTGTTTTAGGGATTGCCTTGGGAGTGGATTGCCAGGTCCTTCTCCCATTTTTGCGGTGCTGGGAATTGAACTCAGGACCTCAGAGACTGCAGCGCAGCGCTCTACCAACTGAGCTAAATCCCAGCCCGAGTGAGCCACTACATCCAGTTTATTACTGTCATTTTGTTTTAACATTTGTAACTGGATCAAATTACTAGTTTTTATAGTATAGTATGAAGAAAAAACATTAGTTAAGGAGTCACATAGGTAGGCTATAATTCTACCTTTTGAAAACTATAAGAAAATTATTGTCACCAGACTTTATTTTTTCTTTTAAATTTTACCTACAAGTAGGATTTGAATAAATGATGGATATCAGGTCTTCACTGCCTCAATTCTCTGATTCTAAGACTCTTTCATCAGGACAGATCATATTTGAATGCAATTCTACTAAAATTAATTTCAAATAGAAATCTAACATTTTTAGATTATTGCAAATTCTTCATAATCACGTATTTATTCATTCAACATGTGGCTCATTTAAAAGTACTTTATGAATGCTAATTATGTTGATAGCATTGTGCTTTCATTGTAGAATGGGAGCTTTTATTAGGAAAAATCTTCCATCGTATTCATAAATTGTATGATTGTTATCATGATAAACATGTAAATTGGACTGTATTGATCATTTGGTAGAAATGTAAACTCCACAAATGAAAACGTTCTTGTAATATAGAACCAAGAGATTTTTAACATAATCTTGGGTTTATAATCAAATATTTGTTGCCCTTTCCCTACAAAATGTCCTATTAAACATTAGTCTCACCTATAAACTGTGAACTTTAGGCTATGCTTTTTGTATTTGAATGTTCACTACACATAGATCTTGTAAAAACTGAGTGGTCAATTAAGTGAGTGACAGAGTAAGTGAATGAGAGAAAGATAATTAGAATTAGGTTTACCAAAGAATTTATGGGAGAAGAACATGGTGCTTTACAAATTCCTGGGGGAAGAATATGTGTGTGTATATTTATATATTATATACTATAGATAAGTAGTAATATATATCATAACAAATTATGGATAACACTTCGGAAAATGGGAATACCAGAACACCTAATTGTGCTCATGAGAAATCTGTACATGAACCAGGAGGCAGTTGTTCGAATAGAACAAGGAAACACTGAGTGGTTTAAAGTTGAAAAAGGTGTGCATCAGGGATGTATACTTTCACCCTATCTCTTCAATTTATACGCTGAGCAAATAATCCAAGAAGCTGGACTTTTTGAGGAAGAACGTGGCATCAAGATTGGAGGAACACTCATTAACAACCTGCATTATGCAGATGACACCACTTTGCTTGGTGAAAATGAAGAGGATTTAAAACATTTACTGATGAAGATCAAAGATCATAGCCTTCAATATGGGTTACGACTAAACATCAACAAAACAAAAATCCTTACAACTGGGTCAGCACGCAACTTCACAAGAAAGGGAGAAAAGATTGAGTCTGTCCAAGATTTTGCTTTGCTTCACTCTATAATCAATACCCATGGAAGCAGCAGTCAAGAAATCAAAAGACGCATTGCTCTAGGAAAACCTGTGGCAAAAGACCTCTTTAGAGTATTGAAAAGCAAAGATGTCACATTGAAGACGAAGGTGCGTCTGACTCATGCCATGGTATGTTCAGTGGCATCATATGGTTGTGAAAGCTGGACATTGAACAAGAGAGACAGAAAAATAATCGATGCTTTTGAATTGTGGTGCTGGAGACGCCTATTGAATATACCATGGACTGCCAAAAGAACCAACAAATCTGTCCTAGAAGAAGTGCAACCAGAATGCTCCTCGGAAGCAAGAATGGCCATATTTCAGACATGTAGCCAGGAGAGATCAATCCCTGGAGAAGGGCATCATGTTTGGGAGAGTGGCAGGTCAACGCAAAAGAGGAAAACCCTCCCCCAGATGGATTGACACAGTATCTGCAACAATGGGCTTAAACATAAATAAGATCGTTTGCCTGGCACAGAATCTGCAAGTGTTTCGATCTGCTGTACATAGGGTCGCTATGAGTCGGACTCTACTCGACGGCACCTAACAACAACAAAGTAATATATAATATATAGGTAATGCTAATATAATTAATGAATAGTTTGATCATTAATTGAGCATAAAGCAGAAAAGGTCCATGTGGACAAATATCAACTATTACTACATATTTAAATGCAAAATATTAAAAGATTAGAAACCAAAAAGGAAGCTGGGTTTGATGGCACAAAGCTGTAATCTAAGAAATTTGGGAGGCAGAAAGATTATAAATTCAAGTCCAGAGACAGAAAGTAAGACTCTGTCTCAAGATAAAAATAAAAGCGAGGCACTGTGGCACATGCCTGTAATCCCAGTGGCTCAGGAACTAGAGGCAAGAGGATCACAGGTTCTTGGCTAGAGGTAGCCTATACAATTTATTGAGACTCTGTCTCAATTTTTAAAAAAAATTTAAAAAGTGGCTGGGAGTGCAGCTCTGTGGTAAAGCACTGCAAAGTATGCACAAGGCCCTTACTGGAGGGTTCAGCACCCTCCAGTAAGAAGAGAAAGAAAAGAAAGGAGAGGAGAGGGGAGGAGTGGGGATGGGGGAAGGGGAGGGAAGGTGGATGGAAGGATGGAAGGAAGGAAGGAAAGAAGGAAGGAAGGGGAAAAGAAAAAAGAAAGAAAGGAAAAGAAAAGAAAGAAAAAGAATCAAAACATAAGTAGAAAGGTTAGTCACATATCAAGAATAGTTCAAGCTGATTAATGGATATTTTGGATTCATACCATTCTCTCTACTTTTGATGAAAATGCTGAAAATTTCCCATAACAAGGAATTAGAAAGGAAAAGGACCTGGCAACCGATTCCCAAAAAAATCAATCCGCCATTGAAAACCCTGTGAATAGTAGAGAAGCACTGACAATAGTGTTTTGCCTGTTGTACACAGGGTCCCTATGAGTCAGATACTGACTTGATGGCACCTAACAACAACAACAACAACAGCAGTATGCTGAACAGGTATTATTTATGGTAGCTATCAAACTTTGTTTTGGTGATCACAGTCCATGTGCACAGGAATTATAATATAGAAAATTCAAATATATGTTCAAATACAAGATTACATTGGACCTGGCCACAGCTGTATCACATATTGGTACAATTTTCATTGAAATGGTATTGTTGTTATTAGATGCCCTCGAGTCAGAGTCTGACTCATGGGGACCCTATGAACAACGGAGGAAACACTATTGTCAGTGCTTCTCTGCTATTCATAGGGTTTTCAATGGCTGATTGTTTCTTGGGAGTGGATTTCCATGGTACAGCTGCAGGCAAAAAATACATTGTCAATACCTCCCAATTAGGGAATTGAACTCCAGTCTCCTGCATGACAAGTGGGACTACTCACCACTATACTAATGAGGAAGAACTTTGAAATGGTATAGCCAGCTAGAAAAGCAAAAGAAAGTTCTCAATGGGGGTGAATCTGAGACTATGAGCCAAAGCAGACATCTGAACCAAAACTATGACATGTTGACTCAGAAGTAGCTAGGAGGGAGGGAGGGAAAGATAAAGGGATGCTTGAAGAATCATATAATGGTCTTTTAGGTGAGAGACTTTTCTTTGGTCAAAGTTTAATGGTTCAAACAGGGTGTGAGTAGCTTTAATCTCTACTGGTAACCAGTAATAAAGGGGCCAGCTGGAAATGAGCTGGTAAAGAATCCTCAATATCTTGGATATTTAAAAGCTACCTTTCTCTAACTGCTCTCCATGCTCCTCACCCTAACACTTCTCTCAGTCTGCTAAAGTGGCAGCTGCCTTCCACATGACACATCAGGTAGGAGCCCCAGTCTTATGAAATGTTATTGAAAACTCTGAGCTTCTTAGCACTCATTTGAAAATCCCCAATTTCCATACACATAAAACTTTATCAAGTCCTCACTGACTATTTGGTTTTCTACTCGATTTCAATCGATTTTATGAATCAAGCAAATGGCACCAGCTAATACCTAGTTTGACTCAATAGGATCTACGTCAGAATGTTCAGAAAAAAGTCAAGCAGCTCTCCTATCTGCCGCCCCCAGGGATTCACAAACACACTGACCCCACATCTCTCCCACAGTCACCACTGCATGATTCTCTCAGCTTTACATCCTTTTTGGAGGATTATCACTTTGACACAATTTTCCTTTTAAGGCTGCCCTTAATTCCCCATTTGAAACCATTCCTCACCTGTATACACATGATGGATACCCAGAGAAACATCTCATTTACACCAAGCAGAATATAACCCACACCAACCATGACAACCCATAAAGAGAAATGTGCTGTTGTCATGGTATTTTAGAAAGTATTTTGTAATGTCAAATATATAATTTTGGAAATGGTTTAACAATCTATGTTTTCAGAAATAAATATTCTAAGAATAAAGGATGAGAGCTGGGTGTGGTGGCACATGCCTATAATGCCAGTGACTTGGAAAGCAGAGGTAAGAGGATTGCAAGTTGGAGGCCAGAGGCAGCCTGTCTAGTTTAGCAAGATCCTGACTCAAAATAAAACATAAAAAGAGGCTGGGAATGCAGCTCAGTAGTACAGCACTTGCAAATTATGTGTGAGGCCGTTTTTCCAGTGAAAGAAATTTTAAAAAAGAAAGAAAGAGAGAGAGAGAGAGAAAGGAAAGGAAAGGAAGGAAGGGAGGGAGGG